>CAXAMN010021917.1:589680-618767 GCA_963970005.1 Durusdinium trenchii
TGTGTGTTTGTGGTTGTGTTTGTGGTTGTGTGCTTGTGGTTGTGTGCTTGTGGTTGTGTTTGTGGTTGTGTGTTCGTGGTTGTGTTTGTGGTTGTGTTTGTTGTTATGTTTGTGGTTGTGTTTATGGTTGTGTGCTTGTTGTTGTGTTCGTGGTTGTGTTTGTTGTTGTGTGTTTGCGGTTGTGTTTGTGGTTGTGTGTTTGTGGTTGTGTGTTTGTGGTTGTGTTTGTACTTGTGTGTTTGTGGTTGTGTGCTTGTGGTTGCGTGATTGTGGTTGTGTGCTTGTGGTTGTGTGTTTGTGGTTGTGGTTTGTGGTTGTGGTTTGTGGTTGTGTGTTTGTGGTTGTGTGTTTGTGGTTGTGTGTTTGTGATTGTGTGGTTCTGGTTGTGCTTGTGGTTGTGCGTTTCTGGTTGTGTGTTTGTTGTTCTGTTTGTAATTGTGTGTTGAGGTCCAGGGGTGCACACTGCGATCGGATCCTTGCGGTTGAGGTCCAGGGATGCACACTGCGATCGGATCCTTGCGGTTGAGGCCCAGGTGTGCACACTGCGAGGGGATCCTTGCGGTTGAGGTCCAGGGGTGCACACTGCGCTCGGATCCTTGCGGTTGAGGTCCAGGGGTGCACACTGCGATCGGATCCTTGCGGTTGAGGTCCACGTGTGCACACTGCGAGGGGATCCTTGCGGTTGTGCACACTGCGATCGGATCCTTGCGGTTGAGGTCCAGGGGTGCACACTGCGATCGGATCCTTGCGGTTGAGGTCCACGGGTGCACACTGCGATCGGATCCTTGCGGTTGAGGTCCAGGGGTGCACACAGCGATCGGATCCTTGCGTTTGAGGTTCAGGGGTGCACACTGCGATCCGGAGCTTGCCAGACAAGATCGGCGAAGCAGATTGGCGAAGCAGATTGGCGATGAAGATTGGCGAGGAATGAAGCAAGGAGGAAGGAAGGAAGGAAGGAAGGAAGGAAGGAAGGAGGAAGAACAACTGTGACAAAATCTAACAACCCTCACCTGGCAGGTGGGGAAAAATGTAAAAAGATGTAAAAAGACAAAAGGGCTTACTTGTTGATCTTGTTGTGAATTTCACCGAAGAGTGTCAAAACCGCCCTTGGTGTGTGAGTGCGGGATCTTGAAATGCGAAACTATGTCCTTGCATAACAATTTGCGGTGTGCAATCATTGAAGGTTGACTTGTTCTTGCCACAAAATTCAAGTCCTGGTCAGAACACTTGAAACGCTTGAAACTCATCGCCACAAATCTCTGACAGGTGACTCAGAACTATGTTTCTTTGGATCACGAACGCCCTCAGCCAATGCACCGCAGTAGTGTCTCCAACCTTCGCGCGCAATCTCGCTGCTCCTCTGCTGCTGCTTCACGGTTTCCACCAGCTCTTCATGCTCGCTCATGGAGAGATTTGTTTCGTGACGGCGAAAGCCAACGACTGACACCGTTGGATAGCTTCAGTCTGCCAACACTGGAACACATGGATGCGCTCTATGGATCTCTGCATGGCTCCTCCTTAATTCTAAAATTGGTACGGGCTTCTTCGCTTCATGAAGAATGCTGCCTGTCTCAACGGTTTCCCCAGCAACCTCCTAGAACAAAAAAAGACCGGTAGCATCTTGCTTTTGTACTTTGAACGTTCGGGTAGGAGGTGTATCACATGAACACGAACTACTCGGTGACCGGACCGTTACCGAGTCACCATTTGACGCTGCCGATGTTTGGGCCGATATTTGGTCATGGATGAAGCGAGACTTAACCTCATCAATATGAGGCAAACATCGACCAAGGGTGCTCCATCTGAGTGATCTGAGTGTGCAGATTGTCCAAAATTCATACTCTTAACATCTCTTAACATCTTTTGACCATTCCAAACCTGGTCGATGGACATCACACTTCATAACTGCCTGAGATGCCACTACCTGCTGAACCTGTTGTATCATTATGTTGAATCTATTGGGTGTCTATGATGATTGAAACTATAAACCGAATATAACCTATTGATCCCTTCGTCGGCAGTCAAGAAACTGGGCGTCCACTGTCAGGATGTCCCTCTTTCCCTTCTCGGTTCCCCAGGTCACATCCTACAACGTACCTCGTCACCGGGTCACACGGTCACTTTGAAAGAGCCTTGGAAAACCGCTGTCACGACGTGAAACGAATCCAATGTCGAAGTGAAAAATCATGTGAACATAAGTGGATCCGGCCTGACCAGCCTGGTTGACTGTAGGACCCCAAGCCTTCCCAGTCGAAGTAGGCCCAGTAGGCTTTTTTCGGCACATCCCGCGTGTCCCGCCTCTCTGCAGAACTGGAACCGCCAAAGACGATGCATCGAAGCTCGCTTGGTGCCCGTCAAAACCTGTCTCGTCACCTTGGAACCGAGGGCGCATCCGAGCTCAATGTGGCAAGTCCTCTCCAGCTTCCACGATGTCTCTTGCTGAGCAAGCTCCTTTTTCAGTGGAAAACTTCGGGCAAACATATATAGACACTACTCCAAGAACCTCGGGGCCTGCTTCCCTGCGGTCTATAGACACTACGGGTCTTGTTTCACTTCACCGCGGAATGCGTCGAGTCGCTGGAGACCTCGACCTCCCGGTCGACGTCGCTGTGGAGCGGCTCAAAGGTTCCAGTGCCTGGAGGACATGGACGGGTGATCCAAGGGAGGAACATGGGGGGGAAGAGGTATCTTAAGGATTCATATAGAAATAACATGTCTGCTTCATATGCCATTGGTCCATCATTATTCCATGCTGTTCATTCCTTGATCCAGATCATCTATCTGACAATGAGATTGGATGATTGTTCGATAACTGACCTCGAGTTTTGGACTCCCACCTTCTCTATTTTATAATATATACCAGGGCCAGGACCTTCAAGGAGGTGTCTATAAATAGCCTCTTAGTGGCTAAGTGGTGTCCAAAAACCACCTGTTGGAAGGTCCTGGTATATACAGTATATATTGGATCGAGATGGATCAAGAGAGTTCTCCCCCATAACTCACCATCTCGGTCGATCCCGTCGCGGACTTTCCGGACGCGCGCGCAAGTAAAGATCGGTTGGGTCGCCCAGCCAGGCCCTGGCCTTATGATTGACTTCACTATGGACTTTCCGGAACATCACATGTTTTTACTGTTCTCCACCAACCAGGACCTTCAAAGTGACCTCGAGAGCCCAGGATGGGGTCACTAGTAAACCTGTAAAAGGTCACTCAAAAAAGGGACTCCAAGGAGGACACTTTGAAGGTCTCGGAGTCTTGAAGTTCATTTTTTGGTGGGGAAACAAATCTCCAAAAAAAGGTTACGGGTTCTTCACTAACAGGGTAGGCTTGTAAGCAAGACCCCCACACTGAGATCCGTTGATCTTCAGATCGGCTGAGAAGTCCGAAAGAGATTGAAAGAGTAGGTCGGGAATATGGCCAGCCAAAGCCTCTCATTCCCAAAGTCCATGTCATGGGGAAAACGCCATGACAAACGGGTTCACACGAAAACCAAAAACACATAATACAGTAGGGGGGTTCACAAAAAAAGAACAGTGGAAGAGTGTAGACACACACTCCCCTACCAGGACCTTCAGAGTGACCTCTTTGGAGTCCCTGGAGTCCCTATCTAAGTGGCCTTATATAAAGTCCTTACTTTGCAGTAACATGCAATTGAATTGTCAAATTTGCTTTGGGAGACCATGAAAACGATCCACATCTCATCAACCCCCATATATATTTTATATATATAATAGAGTATAATATACAGTATATATATATATATTGTGTCTGGCCCATGCCCACTAACAGTGACCACAATCATGACCGCAAATTATTGCACGCCCAATTTTGCCAAAACGAACTTTCTCTTTTCTCCATGTGCGCTCTCCAATGGGTTGGAGTTGGCACCAGCCACCAATGCCACGAACCTGGCCAAGGGATGAGCTGGAAATCATGACATGGCTGTTGGGGTCACAGTGGTGAAGAAGTTGTGAAGAGGGTGGATGGTGAATGTCTGCAAAATCAATGCTGCCAATGCTTAACACTCCAAATGTTTTCTCCTCTCTGCAAACTCAGGCAGCTGCTGGAGGTGTGCGTCTCCAACGTGAAGAAGTCTAGTTTTTTGGGTCTAGGCGGTCTAGGAGATTGAATGTTTGGCAAGGTATTGAAACACTTGAAACACACATGATGTCCTAGGAAACCAATTGGATGGAGACTCATCTTTATTCCAACTCTGCTGCACCTAAGAGAAGGCCTTCATGTCACATTGGTGCAACAGTAGCAGCTGGTACCAGCAAGCTGCATTGGATCTGCATTTGATGTCCCACTGTTCATTGATGATGGCCCCAGATTACTATTCAGACTATTCATTGCTAGGCCTTGAATAGTGAGTGGAATGAATACCATCACCATCAATCTTCTTGCTAGCTGAATCATCAACAAAATTAGCCCATGGCCCATGACCCATGTGGTACCTGATTCCAACCCCTAAGATTCTGGCCAAGTAGGCCACAGAATGGCCATATAGACCATGGCTAGCCACAGGCCAAGGCTGAAGAAAGGAAATGTCTTGGCAATGGAGTGTGTGATTGGAGTTGTGACCTGAACAAGTACTTTTGGGGATTGTGGCTGGGCAATGAAATCAATGGGCCAATGGGCCATGACTCATGGACCAAATGCCCTGCTGGTCCAAAGCAAACCAAACATCTCAGCAGGAGTTTAAAGTGATGTACCAAAATGCCAAGTGTTTTTCTTTAAAGGACAGACACATTTGTCAAGAAGTTTGGCCAGTCTAGAGGTGATGTGCCACGGGGGGGGGGGTCACAGGCAAATGTCTGCAGTGAGCCTGAGGGACGGTCGTCCTAAACACAAAATTCTTGGCAGTGAGCCTCAGGGACAGTCATCCTTGACAGGAAATTCCTGGCTGGCCTCAAATCTTCAAATGAAAAAAACGTGAATCCATGGTGCAATTTCTGGAGGGCTGCTAAATAAAGAAACCTTTATTGACTGTTACTGGGGAAGGGAGAGTCACAATATATATATATATATATTGCATGTCTCAACCTCTTCATGGTGTTTCGGTCTCCCTGCCCTCTCCGCATGTCGAAGTCACCCTGAACCCGGTGCCGCGGCGCCTTCGTCGAAATCCACCTGGAGGCTCCAGGCATCATCCAAGCACCGCGGCCCGATCGCATGGGCGCGGTCTCCCGCCGAGGCCTCCGACCGGGGGGAAAACCGACAACGGGGCGAAGACCGGCTGGAGATGGTGAAAAGGCAGGGAAGGTGAAGCGCTCAATTAGGCCGGTCCTCTGCTTCGCCTTTAAGCCCTCAAATGAAGAAAAAAAAACATCCCCTCCCCAAAAAGAGTATCGCTGGAAGAAAGAACATAGACCAAAACCCATTGGTTGGGCGTCTAACTATTAAAATACACACCGTATTACCTCAGGCCTCAGGTAGTTGGAACCGTTGGAACCCTATGTGTGAAGAAACATGTGTGCTGAAACCGCAGAAGTTGGAAAGGTACTGACTGTCTAGGACTTTGCTTATTTGTGATTCACTGTTCAGTTTGATATTAGCGCAGTGATGTGGTAACGTACACCCTCGTTTGTGGTGGACCGTTTGTGGCATTGGTCCCAAATTAAATGCCCCCACCACTGGGCATCCCGTGTCTACGCGGGCATCCCACCACTGGGGTTCGGCCATCTCTATCGGAATGGCTTCTTTCGGCGACCCGACGAAGGACTTCGGGGCGACTTCTGGGGTTGAAGTGGAACTCATCATCCTTCTTTGCAGAGGAACTCGTCATGGGATCTTTACCTAATAAGCTTCTTAAAGCCAAAACATGCCAAAACACGAATCAAAGCATCCCACAGAAACCATCCAAGAAAAACAAGATAAAAACAAGTAACATCAAGCAAAGGGTCAACAATCGACAAAGAGTCAACATCTAATCGACTAGCACTCACTAGCCGGGAGGGGTCCCTACGACTGGCCAAAACCCGTACCAACGCCTCATGCTTCCCAAAGGCCTCCGCGAGGCGTGCGCCGCCCAAGACCAGCAATTGCCTCTGCCCGTCTTGGGGCGGCATGAAAAAGAGCAATGGACAGCACCGGGGCTCCCAATCCTCAGCGAAGAATCCCTTGCGTGTCTTAGACCTGGAAGGTCAAACTGGGTACAATCGAATGGCTTTGTATGGTTTTGTACAGTGATGTACAGTGTATATCAGATTATATCAGATTATACTGATATATATATATATATATTATGTCATTATAAGTCCCTTCCATTCAATTCATCATGCCAACTGATACGACCCCAAACGATTTTGACTGCGCCTCATCTGCCAGTGCACCAGGAGTTAGAAGCTGAGCAAAGGAGGCTTCACGAAGGACCCCTCATCATTTCCCAGTTGGCTCTTGACCAATAACTGGATCCCGCAGCCTACAGGCCCGGAGGCCTCTTTAAGAACGACTTGCGCCTGAGAAACCTGAGAACGATACAAAAAGGCCTGTTACTCGCAGGGATGAATCGTCAGCTATGTTACTCCTTGGCTCGTCCCCTCACTATCCTCTGAACCTCAACGATGATCCTCCTCTCGACCGCCCAACCGCCCGGTGTCTCGTTGGTGAAAACAGCCCCGCTACGAGGTGCGGACGTTCGCTTCGGCCGTGGTGCTGGCGCTCGGAGCGGTTGCCACGTGCTTCCAGCATCGCTGGAGATCCACACGTCGCATTCCACACGGAGGTGGATGCCGGGCACAATGCCTCGCGCGAGAGGAGCTCGCGCACTCCGCGGCGACGTCACAAACCGATCCCTTCTCCAAAAGTATAAATGGATGCAATACGGGGGGGTGCATCCATGGATGAAGCGCTTGCTTGTACAGTGGAAACAGCAGTTTCTATGCGAATTGTCTCACCAGTCTCCAGTGTTCAAAGACTCGCCGATTTGGATGTCCCCGTCTACGATACGGATGCGGGTTTGAGACGCTTGGAGACGGACATCGCAGCACATACCATGGCCATCCATGGCCTCCAAGCAGCACCAGCTGCTCATATTTGGTGGGAACCACGCACAAGCCTGCCAGAGGTGCGTTGGCTCGAAAACAAAGAAGACACGACATGATTTTGAGGACATGACCAACAGAGCGGAACACACCGAGTCATGAGCAACTTGGGACTCCACATTGATTGGACAGGTATAGTGGATTGAGAGTAGATGCAAGTAGATGATCGATGGCAAATTACCCCAATGTCGGTGGTTTAGATGGAAGACCAACTACAAGACAACAACTTGGGTTTGTGCCTTCTACTATGAAACCACTGCAAGTGGTCAAGATGAAGTCCAAGGGATGGGGTTTCTTCGTCAACTACCTTTTGCCGATGACGAGACTGTCTTATATAAGACCATGCCATGCCTTCGGAACCCCCAGCAAGAAGAATTATTGGATCAAAGACCCTCCTGGCTTGAAACCGAGCCCAGAAACCCTGATTCACCACTCCTGAAAATCCCATCTGCCCTCCACGAACAGCTGTATACAGTATACAGCTGTGGGGCACTTAGAAATGGTCTCAGTTGGGGGTCAATTCGGCTTTTCATGGTATGAAAGACCGCATCTCACACGGCTCCACCACCCACACCATGCACGGGTTCGTTTCGTTCCATCCACCGAGGCCAAGGGCCTGGGTCCAGTCGTCCGCCCCAAGGAACCTTGCGGCACATGCAATACCTGAGGCGCAAGTGCCATGACTTCTCTGTGCCATTCGCACACTCGCCGACTCGCTCGGGTCTTAGTGCTGTTCCATCTATTTTTATGTTGGAAAGTGTCTACCAGAATCTACCAAACGAAAGAAAGGGGTCTGTGAAGTGTCACCGGGAAACACTTATAGGTGATTGGACGTGTTTTTTTGATAACTTGATATAGTCTATACTCTTTCTTCAAAGAATTTTCATTGGCCATCCTGTTTTAAGATAAACCTATAGAGATGCTACCAACACCACCAACACACAAAGAGATACTCCAAAGCGACCTCTGGAACCCAGGTCGTCACATGGTCTCACCGTGTCTCGTTGGATCGCTGCAACCACACAATGCGGCTGTGGTCTCTTAGCCGCAGCAGCTTGGAATCGCTGCTTTCCTCCTGACTTGTACTTGTACTATATATCCACCCGAGATGGGGAGATGTCTGCAAAAAACCCTTCTTACTTGGCCTTGGAGTTGTTTGGTCTATAGCGCAAAAAATCCTTTCGCAGTGCCCAGTGCTCACGCAACACAGCTCTCACAGCTCTCCGCCATGCTAGGCCGCTAGGCCATGCTGAAGTCAATGGAATGCTGAGGGCTTAACGCAGGCATTCATGAATCCCCGTCTGAAAGGTAAGGTCATGGGTAGCTTCTAGTGTCTTGATTTGTCTTGATATCTTGCGTCCGTTCACGTCCGCACAACGTCCCACAATGTGACCACTGTATATCCAATACTCCAAGTCATCCAGCCAAAGACCCAAACCATCCAGCCAAAGACCTGACCAATGTATACCAATGTGCTATACATTGAACTCACTGTCCTGTTTTGTGCCCACCACTTCTACCAGATCTTCTTTCTCAACTCCTCCAAGTCTGTGCCGATGGGCCAAGTCTGTCCACCGTCTTCTGAAGCCCAAAAGTCTTCAAAGCAATAGGCACCCTGGCCGCCTGTGACCTGTAGCGGAGCTCGGCGCTCTATATAGGCGCTCAGGAGGTCGGACGGAAAGCGGTTGGAGCGGAGAGAAACGGCCGGGCCGGTGGCCCCCTGGATCGAATCTGAGAGGATCAAACTCAAAAGTGGAGATCAATCGATCAAGATTGGAGTGGATGTGGATTCAACATGTCAAGAAAGCAAAACGAACAGTGGCCCAACACATTGGCTATCCATTTCCTCGAAACGTTGCGGGCCCGTCGGGAGTGTTGGAAGGAGATCTCGACTGGACCGAGGCCGCGCCCCGAAGATCTACAGGATCTCCATACGGGATTCCAACGACTTATCGCGAAACTCGTGCTTTTCAGCCCACCACGGCCATGGATCAGCTGATGGCTGAAGCCTCCGTTGGTTTTACTTCACAGTAGTCCTGTGGTCCACTTTCATCGCTTACAACACTTTTACTGAAAGCTTCACACAACCCCCCGTTGCCGGCCATTGCCGGCCCTCGTCCGCCGGCCCTCGTCTGCCAAGCTGCGTAGATGGCACGTGCATTGCTACTTTTGGGTGCTAAGGCCACAGCAGTGGCCAAGCGCGAGCGTCCTGGCCACTTGGAGAGCAAGAGTTGACCATCCTTGGTGCGAGCGTCGCCCCTTCTGTGGCTTGACCACATGTCTGTGGCATCAAAGAAGCGAAACACACAAGCATGGGTCGTGTGCAAAATCCTTCTGAGGATGGGTTTTCAATCGTTACAACCCCGACAACCCACCATCAGAAAAAAGAGGATTGCCCACCCCTGGAAAGGCTTACCACTTCCAAAGGACGTGTTCTTTGCAGCCAGACCTCAAAAATCTGTTGAAATCTAGGTGCCATCGGATCACGCCGGCCATCCAGATGCGGAGACACTTCTGTCCAATGCCAGGTGGCAGCAGCGCCTGGATTCGTTGTTCGGCATCAAGCAAGCATTGCACGGGCGATGGGCATGTAGTATATACTAAACAGGATGTCTCCATGTAGGATCTGCCAATTCGTAGATTCTGGTTGATCTATATAGGTACATGATTTCTCATCATCTACGAGTGTATTTGCGATGAATTCATAGCAGGACCCCACCGTCCAAGGGGTGACACCCCTTAACCCCCAGTCGCTCAGGGACTCATCCTCTGCCGGACAGCTTTCGTGACGGTCCGAGTTGGTCACCAGTTTGTGGGACTGGATGAGATGGCACTTTTGGAAGGCGCTGATGAGATGGGACCCAGGTATGTTGTTCAAACAAACAAACAAAACAGCACAAAACAGCACAAACAAAAACATGGACACACACACAAACAAAAGGACATTACAGTTGAAGAAATTCTGCATCAGGTGATTCAATCATGTCCTATGAAATCTGAGTTTTCAATGCAGCCGTTCTTCATCATTCTTCCATCCACCACAAGGATGGATCGTATTTGCCGAGACTAGGTCACAGTGTAGACCACCCCAAGGACTTCACAACCAAAATGTCAATCCCTGCCTTGCCATGTCAAACTCATGTTGCCTGCGGGTCATGTCAATATGTTTAGAAAAAACACACATCAAACAGTCAAACAAAACTGTGTCATACCGGTCATACCATTCCCATCCAGCAACCGCACGGCCTCGGCCCAGCAATTTGGCGCTCCAAAGGTCGTTCAGCTGCACATGTCCAGCGCCTCGGTGGTGCGGTCGGCCTCGTCGTTTGGGGCGGTGCTCGGTCGGTTGGGTCGGTCGGCCCGGTCGGCCGAAAGGTTGTGGATCTTTGTCTGACCCCAAGCACCCTTTAATCTCCCTTTGGCAGTATATCGTCGTGTTTAAAAAACATAAGTGCTCAATATTGCTCAAGCTCTTTTGTGATTCGTGTGCGTTCTGAAGATGTACATATAGGTTGAAGAGTCAGGATCTTCCTGACATCCTCAAACTCTCACCAGCACAGAGTAATTCCAACTCTTCCTTACACTGGTAATAACAGATTCATGGTCGGTACACAAGACGCCGAAGATCATGTTGACAGGTGGTCTGGGTGAAATTACTTGCTGTAAGACCCAGATGAAAGATCAGGACCAACATCTCTTAAGCCCTGCAGGCCTGGTAGGTTGGAAACATGTAATAGTGCGAGCTGTTTTGAACCACGAAGGCCTCAAGTGCGATGTTCTGTACATGTCATGTCAAAGTGGAGTAGCTTCTTTTACATACTCCTCCTTGGCGCCGCGAGCTAAGCCTTTTTCGTGCTTGCTGCGCCACTCACATCTTAAAAGGGAACTGCCTCGCTGTCCATGAACTCCATATGCCTTCCCATTCGTGAGTACATTTCCATTTTGGATTCATGTTCGTTCCTTTGGTTGAGCTCGAACCATCGCTTCTCGAACTGTAGGGAATACTGCTTGGCTCTCAGGCAAGACCTGAAGGCTGGCTTGTCATACTCACTCACTTCATGCAGTTCTGCATCTGTGAGCCACCTTGTTGTTGGTGTTGACATAGTCAAATCCTCAAACTCCAGGTCTCTGCTGCCACGCGCTTCCCCTGTTCGATCTGGTACCCTTTCTGGCTCTGTCTCCATAGGCACCGTTTCCTCATTCTCACTTTCTGGTTCGCGAGGTTCAAGGTCACCTGCTCTCACTGTCACCACTTGTCCAGATTCTAATCTGACTTGCACCATATCATCTGGATCATGTTCTCCTTCTTCGCTCTCCTCACTTCCACCGGTGTTGTCTCTCAAAGTATTGTCTCTAATGTTCAGGCGTCGACGTGTCTGTTCAACATTTCTCTGAAGGTAATCCTTGATCTGCTTGTCAAGCCTTCTCATGTCGAACTCCTTGTTGGTGTCCTGGAGGTAGTCCCAATGCCTCCAGTCTTCCATCAAGACTTCATCATCATCAACATAACCTGAAGCTTTGATCAAGCCTCGATGCACCTTCTCCACATATTTCTTCACTTGCGCTATTGCTTCCTTCGTCTCATGGCCATAGGCTCCCACCATCATGCCGTCAACCTTCACATCATCAACCACTTGTTGAAGCCTTGTCTCCATTCTCTCAAGCTTCTTCCAGAGCTGGTAAATGCCGAAGATCAGTACGGCAATCACCACCATCAGGATCACAATGAATGCCCATAGCCACTGACTGTGGTTGGTCACGGTGACATTCTCCTCCATGCCCACTCGCTCACCAGCCACATGCTCAAGGCCTTCCAACAGCAAGATTCTGTTGAGCAGTTTTGCAAGCCTCTGGATCTTGCTGCGGCTCACACTGCTCTCTTCAAGTCGTTGTTGCTCTTCTTGTCCAATCCTCTCTCCTTCACCATTGTAGATCTGGCACCAATGCAGGATGAGATTCACCCTGGCTTTGGCTAGCGGTTTGGTGCCTAGGTCAGCGACATTGGCAACTGTCCCTACGGCCTTGACCTCAAGATCTCCCTGTGCAACCATGTCCTGAATCCATAACAACTTGCCAGCAATGTGCCGAAGTTTGCCTGGGCCCTTCCTATGGCATAGGTGTAGTGCTGCGGAGTTGTCTACCAGGCAATGGTGTACCACCTTCTCCTCCACGAGAAACTCCAAGCACCTTCTCAGGTAGATCCCGTCTGCTGCTCCACTCACAAGAGCATTTAGCTCTGCTTCCGCAGAACTCAGGGAAACTGACTTTTGGCCTCTAGAACTTGCCAAGACAACGTTCCCATTCACCATGTGCACCGCTGCTGATGTTGACCTTCTATGTCCCTTTGCTCCTGACCAATCACTGTCTGTGAAGGTTTCAAGCAGCCATCTTGACGTAGCTGTTCTGGTGGCATGTCCGTGTCCTGGGTCTGGATACGGAAGAAGACTGTATTGTCCAATCGTTGCTTTCAAATAACCCACCAGCTTTCCAAGCTTTCTCAAACTCCCTGTTGTTGGACAGGCCATTGAGGATGCCAGCTCCTTGATTGCAAAGGACACATCCATCCTCTCTTGAGACAAGTAAATGCCACAGCCAACCAGGGATCTGAAGAGACTGGCCAACTCTCCACTCACCATGGACGTTCCATCCTGCTCCAGCATCTCCGGCCCACATGGCAACTTCTGGATCTTGGCTCGGCCCAGTTGGGACTCATACTGCTCAATCATGCTCTCGGCATATTTCCCCGGCAGGATCTTCAACCCTTCTGGTGTTTGCTCATAGGTTCTCCTCAGGAAAGAAAAGGTTGTGCCATCTCCTGACAAGTGTTGCTCCGAAATGTCAAAGCTCTTCTTGATGTCAGGCAGGAAAATCTCCTCCACATATTTTCGACTGCCCAGGTAGAGGACATCATCTACATGGATCAACACCATCATACGGTCTTCCTTTCTCCCAAGGCATGGATTGATGTCCGAGAACTGGAATCCCTTCTTCCTCAACCAGTCTGTGAAATAGTCAAACCATGCTTTGGCTCCTAACCTCTGGCCGGGTAGGTTGCGCTTCACCTCATAGTGACCTCTGGCGGTTCTTACTTGTGTTGGCTCCTCCTGGGGCACTTGGAGGAAGGCGTCTTTCACATCCATTGAACCCAACCAGAACTCCTCACCGCCATCTCTCTCTTCCAGCTTCTTCATGAGGTAGATGATGGGCAACAAACGCAATGTCTGTCCTCCGGTTGCCGGGCTGTGCACATCATCTCGCCTGTCCACTGCATATTCCCTAGCAACCAGTCTGGATCTTCTAAGGAACTGCTTGGGAGCATCGGGCAAGTCTTGACGAGGCTTCACTCGCCAGTCCCTGACAAACCTTGTTGTCAGCTTCTTGAAACCTGCCTTTTCCTCCTTCATAGCTTCCAAGACTCCCATCCTCAAGAGTCTCTGCTCTTCCACCTCATCTGCCAGATCATCGATCCAAGCTGGCGGATCTGCTGGAATTCTGTCCAAGGGCGCCTCTGACCACAATTCTTTGGGAATCATCGTCAATGGAGTCTCCTCCTCTTCTCCATCCCAAGACAAAAACTCCTCCTCCCCAAAGAACTGGTCCATGTGGTAGTACACATCAGCTCCTACTTCCGTCGCTTGCACCCTTCTCTCAATCTGCGGCTTCTCCTCTCCAACTTTCTGCCTCTTTGTCTCTGAGTTCTCTCCTCCACTCTCGTGCACAAGCTTGAAGGTAGTGAACTTTAACCTCTTCGCATCTCCTTCATCACCCGTTGTGCCGAGGCTACTCTTTTGCGCGGGGCTTCTTGGTGTAATGCCCGGCATTGAAGGTCCAGCTTGGTTGTTCATGTCATCAACCATATTCGGATCCTTCGATCTGATTGGTGGCAGACTTACACTCTCTTCCACGTAGTCCAGCTTCTTGTTCTCCACAATCTTCTGCTCCTCACTCATCTCCTGGACCTGAACCTTCTCTTTCTCAACCACCTCGACCAAGTCCTTTGCCTCCTCCAACTTTCCCGCATAGGACTTCGAGAAGGCTATTACCTCTTTAGCATCCTCATCCTGCAGAGCTTCTCTTCCTGCTCCAGGTGTCGGCAATCCCAGCAGTGGTCCTCCAACCATCGTTGCAACTCTCTTTGATGGGACGATTCTTCCACCAAAATTCTGCTGGTACTCCCATGAGTATGCCGTGAAGCCCTGGTAGCAAGCTATGTACCTGGTACTGGCGTCTGCAACTCTGCGAATGGACTTGCTGAGGAAAACTCTGTTTCCATCTCCGATGACCCATGCATCCTGGACCTCTGTCTTTCCCAAGCAAATGCCTACCTTCCACTTTGGGTCCGCTTTGAAGCCCTGCTTTTGTTTCGTGTAGGCGAACACCACTTCTCCGAAAGGACACATCTTGCCATCATAGGCTTTTCCATGAGTCAACTCAAAGCTCGTTGTCCCTCTCAGCACCTGATATCGATTCAGGGTCCAAGCAGCATGGCGGCACGCCCAAGACCACAGTGGATGTTGGTGCTGAAATCTCAAGCCGATCTTCTCCGCCAGACTCTCCATCATCGAAGCTGCAAGACCTCGTACTCGCTGAACTGCATTCTCAGCCAAAGAATTGCCTGCTGAGTCATAAAGCTTTGTTGTTCTCATTGTAGTTTTCAAACCCATGGCTGTTCTCGAAGCCACCAAGAGTCGAACAATCTGCCTCGCAGTAGGTTCATTGTCGCAGTAGTACTGCACAGCCTCATGGCCGAGAATCTGAGTGAATGCCAGCAGCTCGTGGGTGATGAGGTTCATCTGGTTCTTTGTCTTCAAAGGCAAACCCAATAGTGAGCCTGTTTCTGAGCATACCGCAACCATCAGCAGCGCTCCACTCTCATCATCTTGCACACCTTCCTGAGCAGCATCCTCTTCTTCCGCTCCAATCGCTCCTGAACCCTTGGCTTTCACCTTGCAAAAGTCGAAGGAGATTGTTGGAACTCCTTGGTCATGAGACTTCCCCGTCCTCCTGTGTTGATCCGGACGAGCTCGATGCCTGATACAGGCAGGACACCATGGAGCGTAAGGGACATGAGTAAGCTCATGGGCTTTCCTCTCTGCTTCTGTTGGGACTTTTGCTGTCACCTGCTCCACTGGAATCCTCTGCCCCATTGCCTGTCCTCGCGCAGCTAAGTCCTTGGCCATCATCAACTCGAGTGCACCTTGATGAGCCACTAGCCGACTGAAGCATTTTCTCTTGCCTCCACTCTGTCCGATCCTGTAGAAAGCACAAGCAGCTCTCAGGTTCCTCAGGGGGCTGTCGACTGTCAGTGGGACCTCGTTCACTCGAATCTCCTCTGGAAGTGCAACACCGATCTCATAGTGCACCATCTGTTCTTGTAGGTCACGACCAGGGTTGGGCTCGTCATCTCCACCTGGAATGTCTGCACCATCGAATTCTTCCATCTCCTCATCTTGAGCTTGTGGAATTGCGAGCTCTTCAACTGCTGGTCTAGGACCCAATTGGACTGCATTGTCAATCTCAAAACCGAACATCTCTGGAACTGTTCCTTCCTGAGCCACAAAGGTCATCACCTTGCTAAGACCCACATCTCGAAGTTCTTCTACTTCCTCTTCTTGCTCCTCTAGGCCGTCTAATGGTTCGGCCATTTCTACCAACTCCCAACTGCCCTGCTTCTCCACCAGGGTAGTTCGACACATCGAACTGTGGGCTTTGAAACCTTGTGCTCAAGTGAAGTCCAACCCAAAACTCATCTTTCTTCTTCCAGCCATAGCCGCTTCCAGCCATGTTGGTCAACTCCTCATTCAGCCTGACTGCCAGCGTTCGAATCACCAGGGGTTCTGTGATCACCCTGATGGCAGCATCCACCACTAGGCTTTGATTCTGAAACGCTAAAGGCACCTCCAGGCTTCCATTCCTCAAACACTGCCTTTGGCCATCGATGGACCACCCGCTTCTCATCAAGCGTCCAAAAGACAAGATGGGCTGGCTCACCATGTCGCTGAAGGTCACTCTCTCCTTCAAGACCACAGATTGGCCCTCAGATGTCATCATCAAGATATCCACATCTTTGTTGCCATAACTCTGGATCTTCTTCCCTTGGGCGTCTTGCAGATGAAGGGCTTGTCCCAACACCTGATCACTCCTTGTCATTCCCATGAGTCTTCCTGGGAAGATCGAGGCATCCGCCCCCCGAGTCAACAATCACCTTCAAGGTCTGTTGCTCCTCTTCTGCCACATAGGCCTCCTCGGCCTCCTCCTCATGCTCGGTCTCAGCAATGGTATTGACTTGGTAGCATCCATCCTCCTCTTCATCCTCTGAGGCAATGTTGAAAAATTCAACTTGGCTCACAACTCGAATTGAACCAGCTTCACTCCCTTCTCTCAAGTCGAAGATCACTGGCTGTGAAACACGTCTGATACTCTTGGCACCCACATTGGCGTCTCCGCCTCCTCCACTCGAGGTGCTCGATGTCAATGTCGTAGAGGGCGAAGTAGTGTGAGAACCTGCGATGCTCTGGACTGCTGGTGCTTCAACTTGTCTGATCCTCCAACAGTCACGTGACATGTGTCCGGGTTTGCCGCAAGTCCAACACACTTCATTGGTAGCTTTGCCTTTGCCACCTTTGTTCTCCTTGCCACCTCCTTTACCCTTGCCTTCTTTTCCACCAGGCTTGCCACCTTTGCCTTTTCCCTTCTGTCGGTCTTCTTTGCCCTTCGATTTGCCTTTACCATCTTTGGTCTTTCCCTTTCCTTTCTTGCCGTCACCCTTGATGCGGTCAATCTCCATGGGCATTGGACCATTGGGATCTGTTGTATTCGTCATTGGGCTCATTCCTGAAAACGTAAGGGCTCCCGACTCATTCCACTTGGTGGTGGCCGTGTCAAAGGCAATGATTGCTTCCCTGATTTTGCCATATGAGCTGCCCTCATTCAAAGTCAGATTCAAATGAGTCTTCATCTGACCCGACACCGCTCTGAGCAACACCGCTGACTTCATGTCAGGTGATAGCTTTCCTCCAAGGCGCTCATACTGGACATAGTGTTCCTCTAACTTGAGGATTTGAGGCAACAAGGAGCTCTTCATGTTGAAGCTCGGGTAGGACATTATCCCTTGCAGGAGGTTCATCGTCCTGTTTCTCGCCTGGGGTTGACAGTTCATCAACAGTTGTCGAAGTGCTTCCATTCCATTGAACTTCTCGACATTCTTGATGACACCTGTCAGTCGTCCTTGTACCAAGCTCCCCAACAAGCTGTACAGAAATCGACTTCTCTGCTGTTCCTCCTCATCTAGCAACTCCCAGTCTATCTCGGTTGTCAGGTTGGTCTCTAGCTTCTCCAACTCATCTTGAAATGCTGCATCAACCACAACCAAATATTGTTTGACTGTCCAGTACCAATCTCGCCACTGCAAAACCTCTTGCTCTCTGTCTGTGGGATTAAAGGCACCAGGTCGTGGGATCAACTTTGCTAGATCACGCTTCAACACTCCTTGGCTTCCCCCCTGCTCCTTCTGCACCCTGACCAACTGTTCCTCCACTTGAAGCCGCTGCCTGAGCCGCCTGGGCTGCTGCATTAGCAGCCGCTATGACAGCTTGAGCTAGCACGGGCATGTCGGTCTGGTCCATCTTCTCTTCCTTGTAGTGCCAAGCTCTTCCTTCTGCCCAGGTCCTTCGCCCCCTCTATCCACCTCCAAAGGACACTCGCTCGAAGATCCCCTTCAGGTAATCACAGGCTATGATTGCGAGCGAGAGTGCAACACTAGTTGGATGGGTGGCTCGGCGCGGGCGACCTCACATCTGGGTTAAAACTTCCCCGGAGCTCCAGCTGACGAGCGTCAGCCTTCTCAGCTCCGCTACCATGCGAGCTGTTTTGAACCACGAAGGCCTCAAGTGCGATGTTCTGTACATGTCATGTCAAAGTGGAGTAGCTTCTTTTACATAAATAGGCAAGATGTTTTGACCTTCAACTCGATTGCAGGTTTCACTCTGATCCCTTCGAATCAAGCGGCTGCCGCCCAGGACGACGAAGCCGTCGCCGGAGGAGAAGGATGCCACCGCATAGTCCCGCCGCGGGAAGAAGTCGCAGCTGGGAAGCTCCTTGCGCCGAGGGGGCCCGCTTGTCCCCCCCATTTCCACCTATCCTCCTATGACATCCCTTAGAAACACACGTTCACTTTCTGCAGGCCAATTCCCCCGCATGTGTGAACACCTCTGAAATTCCAAACAGCCCGGATCAGTGGCAGCTTTGCATGCTGATTTTGTCGCTCGAAGGAATTCCAGAAGCCTTGAGCAAGTCCATCAAATGGTGCAGCTTTTCAATGGTGACTGGATGTCACCGCTTGGAAGTTTGGCAAAAGGTCTTGAGAAGATAGATTTCACATGATTTCACCGATTGAGCATGGCCGTGACGTTATTTTAAAGTAACCACCCCAGCTGGAAATCTAAGAGTCTGCAACACATGCTGGTTCAAACTGGGATCAAGTGTGCTGACTTTGCTGTCTAACCTGTTCCAAAAGATCCACCGCCTTTGCTCCTAGTAGCTTCTTGTTGCTAGTAGCGATGCCAAAAGCCCCTAGTAGCGTCCTTGCTCCTAGTAGTAAGGCCAGGAGCCCCTAGTAGCTTCGTGTTCCTAGTATGTTCCATTCACTTGTCTGCTAGAGTGCCCACAAGTCCAATCTTTCATTGATGACCTTGGGATGCCAGCGCTCACTGGTGATTGACAAGAAAATGACGAGACGCCCACGGCCGGTGCCTGCAAAGGTCCTTGCCATAAGCCTTGCCCTAGGCGCCGTCCTTGAAGCAAAACAAAAAAACCCTCTGGCTTCGAAGGGGTGTCTAAATTCATAGCCACTAAAATGGTTGTGAAGAATTTGTGAAGTTCAGTATTAACTATATTTATATAATGTTATTTGCTTGGCCCGGCCGTTTGATGAAAACATCGGGTGCAAACCTGAGGCCAAAGCTGAAGGGAGTCACCTCTAGAGGGCCATGGACCTGGCTCTCCCCAAGGGGGGTTTTGCGTCATAGACCATGGGCTTGCTAGCTCCAGAGAACCAAGGAAGGCAGTACAAGTGAGGCTCCGGGAAGGGAGGATCCCAACAAATGACATAACATAACGTATATACTTAATAGGCAGTATAGTTTATAGGCATGTAATTATAGGCAGTATGTGGCAGTGATGGCAGAAATGATGGTGCTTGGCATGTCTACATCGGCAGCCAAGAAGCCCTCCGTGGTCCTCTCCGCGAGCATCGCGCCATGGACCGCGGGTTGGACCGCGGGCGAAACGCGCACCACGTCCCACGGACCGTGGACGAGTAGCAGACGAGGGGGAGCTTTGAGTGCCAATCATCAAACGCTTATGACTTGTCAGCACACAGAATACTCATGATAGGCTATTGAAGTGCTATTGCAATATATTGCAATCATGAATCTTAAAATGCGTGTAGGTGTGTTTGTTGCGTGTCAAAATTTGACCAGTTGAGTCCGCTCACCAGAAGCTAAAGAAACTGTTCTGGGAGCCTGTTACCATGAGGGTCATATCGTAAGCTAATAATCCATGAATGTCCCCTAATAGGAACGGCCTCCAACCTACTAGCGATGGCCTCCAACCTAAGAGCGATGGCCTCCAACCTAGTAGCCAATGATCCATGAATATCCATGACTATTCTCGGAAACCGAATGGGAACTTGTTTCGCAGGCTATTCCCGCTGTAGATCATGTAGATCTATATTGCGACAGTGAACCTGGCACTTCCCATTGATAGGTTCATGGAGGATTATTGTTCGCCTGCGCTTTGCTGGCAAAAAAAATCAAAGAGGGCACGCATCATTGCGCAGATTGTTGATGGGCAGGTTGCACCAAACTTGCGGAGTGTGGCAATAAACTGAAACCGAACCGCTGTTTCGACGTGGAGGCTACGACATCCGTTCTGCAGCAGGATTGACATTGAAAGAAGCTTGCAGCTTGAGCCCTGCAAGTAGCTGAGGAAGAAAGGCATTACAGGTCTTCTTAGTTACTAGTCCCCAGGCCCTTTGTTTCTAGTAGCTTCTTGCTCCTAGTAAGCGATGCCCTTTGCTACTAGTAGCTAGGCTTGCCGGCACCACATCCGCTGGTACGTACAGGCTGACGCTTCACCAACGCCATTGGAACACCACCCACTGGGCACCGCCGACAGCACGGCGAGGCCACGCGCCAAGGTCCGGCGGAGCCGCGAACCTGAAGCCGTAGGTTTCCAATGGCCGAATCACGAGGGTGGTTTCCCATAATAGGGATCCACTGCCACCTTCTCAGAAGGTACTTGGGCCCTCTGGCGCCTACATAAATAGTCTCCAATCACCTTCTCAGAAGGTATGTGGATCCCTAGAAAATGTAAGATGGGGGCCTCCGCACCCACAAGTCCACTTCGACTTCGTGAAGCTTCAGAGCAGGAGGGACAAAAATCGTTTTTTGGTGCACTCATCTCCAAGTAC
This sequence comes from Durusdinium trenchii, assembly GCA_963970005.1. Taxonomy (NCBI): domain Eukaryota; class Dinophyceae; order Suessiales; family Symbiodiniaceae; genus Durusdinium; species Durusdinium trenchii. Next base: position 610,195 of record CAXAMN010021917.1, read on the forward strand.
ACATCGGACCGTGTTCAACCGGCACTTGCATTCAAGGATTTCGCGGCGCCAATCGAGAGAAGACCAGCTGGGCAGCTCTAGAAATACTACGTATTTCTGACGGACAATCGCTCAATAGACTGTTCTAGGAAGGGATTGAGGAACTCCCTGTAGCTGCTTGGCTCAGTGCTTAGTGGGGGATATACCCTTGCTCCTTATAGCTCCCTCCTGAGCAAAAGCTATAGTGTCTCATAATGTTCCCTGCCCACTTTGGATTCGATCTACGCAAGCTGGATCTTGTGGGCTCGCTTTTGGACATCCGATCAATGTCTGCCAAACACCTTGGTGAGGTTGCAGCTGGTTGCAGCTGGTAAGGTACTGAGAACGATTCAAGACCATCCCAATCGATACATTTGAGGGTTTTCAAGGTCACCTTGAGAACAACTGGTTCTGCCCAGTTCTTTGGGCAGCTTTGGAGGGCCTCCCAGGTTGCGCCTCCACTCCACGTTTCTTCGTCCACATCGTAGCCTCAAGCAAAGGTGCATTTGGGCCATTCACACCATGCGTCTAGTGAGCCTTTAATCCTTGCAAGGATCTTTGATCATGTATATAGAGGGAAGATGGTGAAACAAACACAACACCAAATGCATGATGTTGGCAACACCAAATGAAGAAGCAACACTCAGAAAGACAAACAAGTACAATCGCACTACCATCAGCTACCTCATGGACAGAGAGACAGAGAGGCAGAGTGAGAGAGAGAGAGAGGGGAACATAAAAGAAGACACATCGCTAGAACGCCTCCATTTACAGTACAAACTAAGGCGCTGCTGCATAGGCATCGATATGCCGGAGTTCAGTTTGGGCCGCCTTGCCCTTCATGGGCCACCAATATCAACAAACTCCTCACGTGCTGCGTCCTCCGGTACAGCTCTTGGCACGCCGCGTGCCTGATTCGGCGACGTTTGTCAATTTGTGTAGCCACATGTGCTGCACCTCGCATGCTCTCCACAAGCACTCCTACCTTTTCTCTCGACTTCTCGACTTCTTCTAGGCCTTCTCTCGACTAACACTTGCTCTCGAAGTTTGCAGGTCTCTATACCTTGCAGGTCTATTTCTCCAGGAATTGGTCAGTGCCAGTCTATCACGCTATACTTTTCCCTAGAACCCGGAGATTCACCCTGCATGGCTCCATAGTGGTTTCCGCGTTGTATTCATTCTGGGTGAAAGCCGTCACTGAGACATATGTGGGAGGATCTCCGGCTCAGCGAGATTGAAACTTCTTTGAGGATTCCTTCATTTGTTTTGGTCGCCGATGTGCGACGCCGCCCTCGCACCCATACCACTCAGAAGCTTCTTTTCACACGTGGGAGGTTTGTTTTGCATGTTTGGGCTCACCGCCGGCATATTCACTAAAACCTGCGAACCCCGAACCGGCCTGATTTTGTTGACCCATACTCACTCTGGCTCTGGGCTGCCATGCTGCGGCGAAGCTTTTGTGGGAACACCTCCCAACTCGGTGTCTCCGTGTTCCAACTCGGTGTCTCAGTGTCCACAAGAGCCCAGGGCCACTTGACTTGAGTATCAGGTCATTCAATAGTATAGAATAACTTATAGAGTATAGATTGGGTTGGAATTGGTTGGAAAAACAAACGGTTGGGTGGGCTTGTGCAGGTGGATTCACGAACTTGACTGGCTGTTGACTTGAAACATCTACTAAGACTAAGGCTCATCAGCATTCACTTTGATGTGCCAAGCATATGGATTTCCAGCAAGGTCCCTTCCTCTCCAAAAGCAGCGTGACGGCGCGCGATTCGTGCGTGACACCGTGACCTCGCTGCACAGTGAGCCTGAATCACCATCCCAGACACTCCATGTAGGCATATATGGCAGTCCCATGGAGTGTTTGGGCATGGCTCAAATGTCTCAAATTCCAGATCCTTGAATCCTTGACCTCTATGTTTCTGTCCAGCCCTTCCAGCCCTTCCCTTCCAGCCCAGGCTTTTGCAGCTCAACCCACCACCCGCCTCTGGAATCATTGGAGAGCTGTCACTCTGGGGTGGAAGCATGGACTCAAGCTCACCTAGGACGGCGAGTTTTTTCAAGACCTTCACAAGGCCAAAGCCCGTTCGATTCACATGTTGATTTGACTCCACGCAAAAGAAAAGTGGATGGTGCTTACTATTGCTCCTTCAAACACCTCCAACCGTAGTGCCTTTGAGACATCCATCTGCACTGGTCGCTTGAAACACCCCGCTGCTCCGCCGACCAAAACCGCCGCGACCAAACCGGCTGCGCCTTCCAAGTCCTCCATCTCATCCTGCGCATCGCGAGTCGACACACCGCTCACAGGAGCGGTCCCAAGCGGCCAAGCGGTGACCCAACTTGGCCTCCAATGAGGTCATCTTCATTTTCATGGGACATGTGATGTGATCCAATCTTAATTACCCATAGTGTCATGGGTACAGTACGTAACAAAAAAAAACTATGGACTATGGCCAAGAGACAAAGCAAGAATAGATCATTCTGGCTCAGTCTGGCTCCATCTTCTCTCCACGTCACCTTCCACACAGCCACCACGTCCCAAACCTGCCTCAGACTCGTGGCCCTTTCTGCCCCTCTCCCGCGGCCTCGCTTCGGACCACGACCACAGGTCGCAAAACTGAAAAAAGATAAACCAACAATTTAATTCTAATAGCTTTTTGTTACTACTAGTAAGGCACCTGTTACTACTAGCGTGGCACCTGTTACTACTAGAGAGAAACCAACAGCTTCGGCACAGGCACAGCCCGGCACAGGCACACCCGGCAAAACAGCACGAACTGACAGCACCCAGCACGCGTGCTGCGAGTCTGAGCGCCCCAAGTTCCGCTCTGAGCGCCGGGCGAGTCCGTTCGGAGGCTGGGGAAGATGAAAGCTAACCTGAGAGAAGCCACCAGGATCCGTTCGAACAGCTAGATAGAACGGAGGATGGACGTCTGACCCCCTCCGACCTGAAACCATCAGGTGATGAAGAGGTGTGATTGATATGTCTCTTGTGAACGGACCAGGGTGAACGGAGGCAGCCAGGCTTCTCTGCCGAAGGCGGGTCTTTGGAACTAAATCGTAGGTTCAGAACCAAAGACACCTCTCCTTGGGTTTGTTACAGTCAGTTCGCAAGGGGTCACAAAGACTGGAGGAAGCTCCAGGCTCTGGTTTAGATTCACAAGATTGGGTTGTTGGCTCATGTTCCTGGTGCTTCAGAAAGCAAGTGCTCAGAACAGTCCGAAGCAGGAGATCGGGCTACATTGGGAACAGCGGAATTTCACTTGGACTCTTCATCTTTAACTTTGGAATTGCTGTGGCTACGGTTGAGGTTGACACCCCCAGGACCAAAACTGGAAGTTGCCCCGGGTGCCAGAACGTCCCCACATCCAATGCCCTCCCAACTTGGAAATCGCCAGGGATAAGCTTGGACTGATCCAACTTTTGGGCTCATGGCTATTTGCGGCCACATGGATGGTCCAACCTCGACCAAAACAGCCCTCATCCGTCAAATCCGTCGCTGAATTTCGCATCCATCGTGGCGCCCAGCGGCAGAACCTCCAAACGACTCTCAATGCCATCCACCACGGGCTTCCAGGCCTTAGGACGACACCGGAAGCTGCTTCGCCGGGATGTGGCAGAAAGTGGTTCAGCGGATAGTAGGAGGGGCGGCAGAAAAGAGGTGAAAGGCACATGGACGTCTCTGCTACTTAGCTGCTACTTAATTATAGGTGTTCTTCACAGACATGATCAAACATGTGTGTATGAAATCCCCGAATCCACAACGGTGGTGATACTCTAGCACGGTGGGATTTCTCGAACCACGGCCAAGCGTGCGGAACACTTAAGCTGAGTGGTTGACCACTGAACATCTCAAACGACACCACTGAACACTGATAACTGATATCAAATTTCAAGATCATTCACCTTGGCATTGTGTTGATATTTATCATCGTGCTTGTTTGTTTGGTTCGCTGGTTGGCTGGCTGCTCGCTCGCTCGCTTGGTTAGTTGCGTGGTGGCTCACTCGCCGTTTCGGCTGGTTGGTTTCTGTCCAGAAGATCATGATGACCAAAAGCACCACACGGCCTCCACCCTCCGATCTCCACTTCCCCCCTTCCGCCTTTCCATTGACCCATGGCGCGCGGCCATGACCAAAAAGAGCGCCCACAGGAAGGGCTCCAAAATGGATCGGAGCTCTACCAAGATCCTCCGGCATGCCAAACCGCGAGGGAGACGGGTGAACAATACCCATCACACCAACATCATGACTTGGCCTCGTTTGATCCAGTGCCAGATTATGCCAGACTAATTTGATGAAGAAACTTGTAGATCTTGCACCCAAGTGGCAATGAGCGGGCGATACTTCTGAGCTTGAGCGATCCAGCACGCTTTTCTCTCCATTCACCATCGAATTCTAAAAGAACTCTCTTTTCACCAGCCAAATGCACTCTTTAAGCAAAGCAGCAACCCGAAGATGTCCAACATACATCACAATTGTCAAACGTCCTGCCTGAAGAAACTCCAAACATCTCTCAAGTCACCAGCTAGCACTACAACGCACTGATATGATTCTCCAGACAACCATTAGACAAATAACATACAAATAACGCTGCCATTTCTTAAATAATCTTAAATAGCACATCGTCATAGAAATCTTCACCAGCTGAAGTCACCGGCTCCACTCCCCTCCTCAAGGACACCTCGATTCTCCACTCCAACCGGCCTCATAGAACAGTAGGCTCCGATGATACAAAGCACCACGAAGCCCAGTCGTTCCCGGAAGACCTACCGACACCGAGGACGACACCGGGTTGCGAGCGTCCCGTCGCAAGTTCAGACCATTTGGATAACAATGTTTGTCAGAGACCCATGGTGCTAAAAGTGTGCTATCTAGGTCAGAGACCGTGATCTTGCAGGTGTTTGGCATGAAACATTAGCCTCCCAGGCTTGCCATCTCCCATCGCCTGTCCCTCGGTTCTGGCCAAGACCACCTGCACGTCATGGGCTGGGCTCGTCCGGCGGTGCCCACAAATAGATGAAGTTGAAACCTCTTTCAAAAGGTATTGGAAATCGATTCTATCTATTTGAGAACCACTGAGAGTATATAGATTGCATTATACTGCACAGTATTTGTCATCTTGCCAAACGAAACACTGGTGATGACTTGTGCTTCTGACAGCACTGCCACTTCTGACAGCGCCATCCGGATGGCCAGGTGGAGATCTTGGTGGGCCGGTGTCTGAATCATTGAACCATGGGCCCTAGCCCTAGGCCATCCGGTGGATTACTGAAAAACAAAAGAAAACGGCTTCAACCTGGTGGCCAGTCCACGGGTCACCTGGTTGAAGCATGACCATCCCTCAAGCCTCCCCGGTTGCCATCACAGACCCCCGGTGAAACCCCCCGGCCTGCGCCGGTGGTGAGCCACCGGGCACCTGAGTAGACTGAGTAGACATGGACCCATCAGGGACTGCAACGACTTCACACGGCTTCGGCATGTTTCCGGCCTCCAACCTATACAATAGCGATGGCCTCCAAAGCTAGTAAGCATATTTAGTTTAGCATAGTAATAGTTTAGCGATTGTATAAATGGTCGCTTAAATGAGTCTATTGTTCACCGAAGGCCTTTTGGTACATTGACCTACAGCCACTTGGTATAGGATATCATTTCTCGAAACAGTTCTGTATTGCATGCATGGTCTATACGATTGCCCCCCATCTCATGTCTCGGGAAGCGGTCATTCTCGGGCCCCTGGTGGATCCTGTCCTCGTGTTCGGCAATGTGGTTTTCAGGTTGAGTTTTAGACACCCGATGAAAGGGTCAAAGCTTTCTCAAAGCCATGCAATGCATACCAGCCTTGGGCCTGGGCATGGTCTAAAAAGGATCCATGGTGTAGAACATTGACTGACTACACAAACCACTCAACATTCAGTGCAAACCACTTCAGGGTCATGTATACAGATCTTCTTCAGCTGGTGAATGCTACAGTTAAACCATTTCTGAAAATCATGTCCAAACATGTCTAAACCGCTAGAAGGCTTCATAGCCGTAAGCAGATCGAAGTCAAACAAATTGAAAACCTGTTCACTCCCACAGAACACCACTCCCATCTCCACAAAAGGGACAAGCCATTCTACTAGGAACAAGTGCATCGCTTCTAGTAACAAGTGCCTTACTAGTAGTAACAATGTTTGCTATTAAAGGAACAAGAAACTAATAGAAATAAATCAATTAATAGCTAACCTCCTCCCACTGTTTCCCAAGGTCGACGGGCGCCCACTGCGCCTGGGTGTCGCCCCAGAAGGAGGCCCAAGAAGCACCTGATGCGCCTGATGGCGAGAGTATATACTTTTTTTGTCGGTGTCCGGTGGCCGGTCCGGTGGCTGGTGCCGGTGGCCGGTGCCGGTGGCCGGTGCCGGTGGCCCGTCCGGTGGCCGGTGGCCGGGCCGGTGGCCCGTGGCCGGTAGCCGGTCCGGTAGCCGGTGGCCGGTGGCCGGTGGCCGGTGGCCGGTGCCCGGTCCGGTGGCCGGTGGCCGGGCCGGTGGCCGGCGCCCGGTGCGGTATAGCCGGCGCCGGTGTCGGTGGCCCGTTTAACCCCCCCTCTAGCGTAGGTCCATTTCCATGCTCGGACTCAGACCTCCTGGAATTTCTAACTTGACTGAACATCAGCTGCAACACAGCCACATCCACCTGACGCCTGCAAGATTGACACGTCTACTTGATGCTAAAATATCGATGTCAAAACACCATGAGACGCCTTGCTGCTGCCTAGCCCTTTTTTCGGACTGACCCACGTCCATGGCTGGTGCTCTAAGCCGCAGCTTGCGACTGCACCACATTAGCAAGCTGTAGCCTGGTGTCTGCTTCGGAAGCCAGAAACAACCAGAACATCGCCCCAAAAGAGGTAACCAAGGAATCCCGCTTGAAAGATATTGAAAGGTATTGGACACCGCTTTATACATGATGGTCTCATTGCATACTTGTATACATATATTTATACAAATTGATTGCTGTTTGGAGGCCAAGTGGCCTCAAACTGTGATCGGCAATGCAGGGGTAAAAGGTTGAGAAGGAAGTTGCCCTTCCATGTGGACTCACCCCTTTGTCGGCAATACAGGGGTACAATTTAGAGAAGGAAGTGGTCGTTCCAAGTTGAGTCACCCTTGGTGAGCCACTTGAGGGTAAACTTGAGAGAAGGAAGTGGTCGCTCCAACTTGACTCACCCTTTTGTGGGCAATGCAGGGGTGAAATTTAGAGAAGGAAGTGGCCACGCCAAGTTGACTCACCCCTTTGTCGGCAATGCAGGGGTAAAATTTAGAGAAGGACGTTGCCACTTCAACTTGGCTCATCCCTTTGTGTGGGCAATGCAGGGGTAAATTTTAGAGAAGGATGTTGCCATTTCAACTTGCCTCATCCCTTTGTGTGGGCAACGCAGGGGTAGAATTTAGAGAAGGAAGTGGTCTTTCGAACTTGACTCATGCCTTTGTGTGGGCAATGCAGGATAAAATTTAGAGAAGGAAGTGGTCATTCCAACTTGACTCACCCTTTTCTGGGCAATGCAGGGGTAAAATTTAGAGAAGGATGTTGCCATTTCAACTTGACTCACCCGTTTGTGGGGCATGCAGGAAGAAAATTTAAAGAAGGATGTTGCCATTTCAAGTTGACTCATCCCTTTTATGGGCAATGCATGGGCAACATTTTGAAAAGGAAGTGGCCATTTCAACTTGACTCATCCCTGTCTGAGGGCAACGCAGGGGGAAAATTTAGAGAAGGAAGTGGTCGTTCCAAGTTGACTCACCCTTTGGTGAGCCACTTGAGGGTAAACTTTAGAGAAGGAAGTGGTCGTTCGAACTCAACTCACCCTTTTGTCGGCAATGCAGGGGTAAAATTTAGAGAAGGATGTTGCCAGTTCAACTTGACTCATCCCTTTGTGTGGGCAGTGCAGGGTAAATTGTAGAGTCGTAGAGAAGGAAGTGGTCATTCCAACTTGGCTCACCCTTTTGTGGGCCATGCAGGGGTAAATTCTAGAGAAGGAAGTGGCCCTTCCAAGTTGACTCAACCTTTTGCGGGGCATGCAGGAAGAAAATTTAGAAAAGGATGTTGAAATTTCAACTTGACTAACCCTGTTGTGGGCAATGCAGGGGCAAAATTTAGAGAAGGATGTTGCCATTTCAACTTGAATCATCCCTTTGTGTGGTCAATGCAGGGAAAAAAATTTAGAAGGAAGTGGTCATTCCAACTAGAATCACCCTTTTGTCGGCAATGCAGGGGTAAATTTTTGAGAAGGAAGTGGCCATGCCAAGTTGACCAGCCCTTTTGTGGGCCATGCAGGGGGAAAATTTAGAGAAGGATGTTGCCATTTCAACTTGACACATCCCTTTGTGTGGGCAACGCAGGGGAAAATTTTAGAGAAGGAAGTGGTCATTCCAACTACACTGCCGGGCCGGGGCTGGGCCGGTGGCCGGGCCGGTGGCCGGTGACCGGGCCGGTGGCCGGGCCGGTGGCCGGGCCGTGGCCGGGTGCTGGTAGCTGGCCGTGTCAAGCACTCAATGCAGTCGAGTTCTGTC
>CAXAMN010021917.1:618777-724205 GCA_963970005.1 Durusdinium trenchii
TGTCTGCAACACACAGACAGGCTCCGCTACCAATGCTGGTAGCTGGCCGTGTCAAGCACTCAATGCAGTCGAGTTCTGTCAATGGAGTACTCACTACCGTGCAACGAAGACCGCAACAGCCTTCAAAACAGGATACCTTCAATCCAAATCAATGCAGCTCTAAGCCACACACGTAGGTCGCTTCTGCCAGCTACCTTCTTTTCAATCCCGCGCCATGCGATGCAATGAAAGCAAATACGGCCGAAGGGTTCCCTTAGGGATTCGAGCCCCATGCAAGCGATCATGCTGTCCATGACCTCAAAAGCTCACACGGTACACCTGGCACAAGATGGTTGGACATGTCTGGGAGTCGGAATCAACAAAGAAAGCTAGCCAGATTCGCACTGGGCCGGTGGCCGGGCCGGTGGCCGGTGACCGGGCCGGTGGCCGGTGGCCGGGCCGGTGGCCGGGCCGGTGGCCGGTGACCGGGCCGGTGGCCGGTGACCGGGCCGGGGCCGGGCCGGTGCCCGGAACACAAAAATAGTATATTATGGATGGCGATGGCGAAATCACGACAAGAGGCGGCCAACACCGGCTTTGAAAAGCCCGGGCACTAACAAGGAATATAAATGGCCCTTCTCTGAGCAAACCAAGCACCAAACTTGTGCGTGAACCTGAACGAAAGCTTGTTCCTCCAGGGAACCCTCACTATAGAATGGCTCCATGAACACGGGTTCCCATTTATAGAGATCCATGCACCGAATATTGTGGAGGGATGCGATATTTCACCTAGACCCGGTTGGAACACATAACATCCCCATCATCTAGACTCTTGGCTGAACAACCTCAGTGGTTGATAGTGCAGGTCGGCCGACAGTCTTCCGGACTTGAACTACCAAGAGTTTGAGGAGGGGAAAACCACACTACACTACCTCACAAAGTCAATCTCCAGGTTCTGGACGCGAAGCCGCGGACGCTTCGTGCCCCAGTGGTTGTTATTCCTAAAGGATGGTGGAATTGGCTGAACTAAGGTCCTTACACTACAACACATGATGCGCCCATTCCGATGAGAATTCACGTGGAAGTGAATAGTCTGGTCCCTAGAACGACAAGATTTGTTTCACTGCTACACGTTTGCTGAGTCGGAGCACATCCTGTGAAAAGCAGAGCCGGAGTACAGCCGAGCCTACCACTAAGGACGTTGGATCAAGTGCTCAGATGTGCTCAGATTGGTCTGCGAAAATGGATCTAGATTATATGTAATTAATTAATGATATGTGTATATATATATATGGGATCTCCAATACAGGTGATAATCATTTAAACACCGTTAAACACAATCATTGTGTCTTGCACAGGTGTCAAATAAGCAGATTGGATCTAAGGAGTTCCAATACAAAAAGGAATCACCGCCACAATTCGTTTGCTATGATAGAGAGATTGTCCATGGGACCCACATATTTATCTCTTCAGCGAACACCGATCCGCTTCCATCATCTGTCTCGGAAGGCTGGCGCTGGAAAGCGCCTCCATCTGCCCGGTCTGCCATCTTAGCGATCCAGTGCCATGGCAAGAAGTGTTGGGCCTGCCAGCCTAGTGAGGCCTCTTTGACTTGTTCAAGGTTCCAACATGTTCCAATGGTTTTCCTTCTTTGACGCTGTCAAAAGGCTGGGTGAAAGGCCACTGGTATGGTCTTAGGAAGATGGGTTGCAAGCCAAGGGTTTTTTTGATGGGTCTGCATGGGCCTGCAAAATGAAAGGACCCCTTAACAGGTCTCAGTCTATTCCAGGGTGGTTTTTATGGGCATCGGCATCGATGCATTCAACCTTGATTGACAGGGGCCCTTGATTAACCAGGCCAATTTCCCCAAGTGCGTTGATGCCACCGGTGCCTTTTCTCCTCGAGAAGGATGTTCAAAGAGTGCTGCAATTGGTGCTGACCGCACCACACCAGTGCTGACCGGGCGGAGGGGAGGACTGACCCCACTGACTCCAATTGGTTTCTGACTCCCACTGGCTCACAGGGACCAACCCAGCCAACTTGTTGATCAATGGGTACTGGGGACCGTGCACTCCTAGTAGCTCGAGGTTGAAGGAAATGCTCAAGAGAAAAATACTCCGATTCAGCCCGTGCACTCCTGGGTACATGCCATGCGATGCCAAGACTTCTGTTTGCTTGAGCCGATTCAGCTGAGGCCGAAGTCTGCTCCGCCAGGATGCCTGGTAAAGATGCGGCATCTGTTGGGTTCACAAGAGTCTGAGTTCGGGCACATTGTATATATATATATATATATCAAGTCTATATATTCTGGGTCTGTAGGTTTAGAAAGAGCTTGTTGGGATGTAAAACGATGTAAATGACGATGCAACCATAATTTACCACATCTTCTATAGACCCTAAATGACCTACCAGGGAATTATCTCAGTACCCACCAAACCAATTGGACATGACTCTGAAAGCAGGTGCTTGTATATACTGTAATTACCCAATGTTCCACTGTACTTGAAACTCCAAGGCCTTGCGTTGTCAAACTGCCAACTATATAACCGTCCTGCTGATCGCAGGGTGATCAAATGCGGCCAAACGATTTGCCATTGAAACACATTGCTGCTCTTGCTGCGGTTGTGGCTGTGGTTGCGGCTACAGTTGCGGTTGCTATTGCTTTTGGTTATGTGATTATTGCATAGACGTCAAGATTTCGTAGTTGTCAAGAACTATGGACAATGGCCACGTTGATCTCCACCATTTGCTCCAAGAAGTAGAACATGGTCAACATGACTCATGTTGAATGACGCAACATCTTTGCTCGACCCCAAATACAAGACAAAGCTGACGATGGTTTATGGATGCCATCAACAGCCAAACAGTCGATGGTGTATGTATGGTTAGAAAGCCATAAGAAGTTGATTATAGATTATTATCGTTATGATGATTGTCACCATGATTATCTTGTGGAATTGATTAAATCCATTCATGAACGATCATGATTTCGGGTATCCGGAGCAACACCGACGTACTACGACCCGCCGGGCCGGTCCCGCACCTCCCAAGTACAGCAAGTGGAGCTCGCAACGATAGAAGCGGTCCGCTTGGACTGGCAGGTGGTTGAAGCATATGAATGTGGAACTCCAAATTGAACCGATGTTTGTCATGTATATTGTTCCAAGACCAAAAATGAGACAGTGAATAGTGAATGATGGTGAATGTGAATGTGAGCTGCAAAACAACAACTCGAGGATGATGTCCTACTTAGCCCACACCCTGCCCTACTTGGTCCAGCTTGCGAGCCCTTCTCTTTTTTAATCGAGCCTGCATGCTCTTGCTTTAGCAAAGCGATTGTTCAAGGAGTTTAGATGAATTTAGTCTCTTCTAGTACTATTCCAGGAACAATGAGACGGGGATGACATCGCACTTACGTACCCACCTGCGTAGTTTTCTTCCACTCGTCCCACTTGGTCCCACTTGCCCTTCTCTGGCTTTGACCAAAATTTCTGGTGCATGTGGAGTTCAAACGGGTCTTCCATGATCCATGCGGGTTGCCGTCACATGCCGTCAAGGGTTAGCTGACCGGAAGCACGGGAACAAGAATTACTGTAAAGTAAAGTATAAGAAGTAATTACTGTAAGACATCATACCAAACTGTACGAATTATAGAATAATTGTACTGCTGGTAGAAATTTGGCCTCATCCATCTGAGAAATATGTGCATCACACATGTTTGGTACTATCCTCGCAGTCGCAACATTGATAAACCCAAACAACGTCAGCTGTAGAGACTGGCCGATATGACCGCCCGCGGCTGCCTGGACGCCCAGCATCACCAGTTCGCCAAAGACGCTGCCATAGGTCAAGCCACCGATGAAGTAGAGGTTTCTGAGGTTCGCGTGCAGGAAAGACGCTTGGGGGAGTCCCGGAGACCTGGATGGCCTTGGATTCCTCAAGTGAAAAACAGGCCCAAGAAAGGAGACCGTGAGGCAGTCAATTTCCCTTCTAAATCTGGCCGGAATCACTACTCCCTTACTCGCCGGGGGGGCTCAAAAAATGTAACTTACAATTTTGTGTGGAGAGCGGGTGGTCATGGGGCCTGGGTTTTGGTTTTCCCTAAAATTTTGGGTATATGCTTTAGTGGCAGCCCCTCTCCATATAAACACACATATCTATTCTTGCTCTCACTCTATATGAACAAATATATTATGGTTTGGAAGCAGCAATCAGTCATTCAGATGGTTTGGAACAAGATAATTAGAAAAGAAGCAGGCCATAAAAGTGGTTATGTTAACAATTGTCCTCTAGATCTCTGCTTATAATTATGTTTAGATTTGGAAAGATTGTGTATAGACTCTTTTATGTTATAAAAGATTCTTTATAGATCTCTGCAGATAATCATGTTTAGATTTAAACAACCATATAGAAACCTTGTATGTTAAAAGCGTTCTTCTAGATTTCTGCGGGCAAGAGCTTGCATTTTCAAAGCTTTCCTCAGGATCTCTGGGAAAGTAGATATCCCTATATGTGTTTTCATGAACGCTCTTGAAAGAAAGACTTATTTATTGATATATAGCATGTTTCAATTGACATGACTATTTCCAGAGATCCAGAGGAAAGCTTTTGAAAGGAAAGCTTATATATAGTTTTATTGTAGAATTGATCATCCCCAGAGATCTAGAGGGAAGCTCTTGAATTAGAAGTTTGTACATAAAACATGTTTAATATGTATATATTATCTCCAGTGATTACTGACAATAAATAAATCTAACTATTTACTTCAACAAAGAGTTTTAGTCTTGTTCCCAGCACTTCCAGAGCAAAAAAATACTGTAAAACACGGGGTTTTGTAGCATGTGTTTTCTTAAACTAAATAGACTAGAGCTAGAATAGAATTAGGTAGAATTAAATTGGATTTGAGTTAGAGCTAAGATAAAACTGAAGTAAAGCCGAATTTTAATAAACTTGTATTGAACTATAACTATAGCCTAATTGAAATTAGATGAGAGTTGAATTAGAAAGGAATTAGAATTAAAATTAGAAGTTCGCCAGAATAAGATGTAAACGCTTGAGCTATAAGCACAGAATTACGCTCGCAAAGATTTCCAACCGTTTCATGTAAAGGACAGAGTGTCCTCGCAACTGCATGTCAAGCTGTTTGGAAATGCAAGTGGCAACCGCATTGATACCAGTCAGCAGTTAATGCACTCAGACTTGTATATGGAGATTTGGACAAGGACGAAGGAAGTGTTGAGCTCAGACGGTTTCAGACGTAAGCAAAAAGAACAGATGCCTTGAGGTGAGAAGTAAGTTCAGATGCTAAACCAAAAAACCTTGAGAAAACACAAAAAACACAAAAACAATTCTGAGAGACTCTTGCTTGGACCCCCCAAAATCAGAAGAATCAGAAAACCAAAAAACCTTGGGAAAACAAAAAAAAAAATTCTGGGGAAGTCTTGAGGAAAAGGGGGTCCAGCCAAGAGTCTCTGAGAATTGTTTTTTTTGTTTTTTTTGGTTTTCCCAAGGTTTTTTTGGTTTTTTGGTTTTTCTGATTTTGGGGGGTCCAGCCAAGAGTCTCTGAGAATTGTTTTTTTTGTTTTTTTGGTTTTTGTTGGTTTTCCCAAGGTTTTTTTGGTTTTGTGTTTTTTCTGATTTTGGGGGGTCCAGCCAAGAGCCTCCCAGAATTGTTTTTTTAGTTTGTTTGTTTTCCCATGGTTACCATGGTTTTTAGTTCTTTTTGTTTTTTTCTTATGTGTTTTTTTATCCTTTATGCATATTTATCAGTGTTTTTTTGGTTTTGATTGTGGCACTGATGCATTTACCTAATATTTATGAAAATGTATGGAAAACCAAAACCCAGGCCCCATGGCCACCCCTTCTGTTTGTGTGTGTGTCAAAATGCAGGTTTGGGAAAACAGTTATTTTTAAACTTAAAGGCCTAACATACCTCCATCTGACAAGACAGGGATCAAAATTGTAAGTTACATTGTTGACCCTCATGTGTGTTTGTTGAACCTGTACGCACTCAAAAATTGTAAGTTACATTTTTGAGGGTCAGGTGGATGCATGCCCCCCTGACCCTGCTCCTGCCCATCCATTCTTACAATTTTGAGCCCCCCCCGCCCCCTGCTTTCAAAGTCTCAAGACGTAGGCCAAGACCTCTTTGAGGGGGGGGTTAAAAAAGAGTAAGATATTCATATAGGCTACCTCAACCTTAGATCTAACAATTTTCACCCCCTATAGGGCTGTAAAATGCGATCATCCTAAAATCAAAAATCATTAAAAATCGTAAGTTATAAATTTGACCCCGGGGGGATCAGGCATGGCAAGGGGGTAGTGATTGGCCGGATGTGCCGCATCTCCTTCCTTCGCAGATCTTCGCGGCCAAATCCGAAAGCTCAGGCGGCTCTGGCTCCTCTAGTTAGATGAATTACGTAAGTTCATGCGTATGGGTATCCACTTTAATGGGGAGACCCCCAACCGTTGCACAGGGAA
Organism: Durusdinium trenchii; assembly: GCA_963970005.1. Taxonomy (NCBI): domain Eukaryota; class Dinophyceae; order Suessiales; family Symbiodiniaceae; genus Durusdinium; species Durusdinium trenchii. The sequence continues at coordinate 625,237 of CAXAMN010021917.1, forward strand.
TCGGAAGTCAAGGAGTTTTGAGGTACCCCTGAACACAGATCTTTCAAATTGAGTAGTACGACTCCGACGTATTTTTCAGCCATGCCCCATCGCTGTTGGCTGTTGGTCTCCGAATTGGCCAATCCCTCACCCAGCGCCCGATCCGCTCCTGACAACACTGTTCCCTGCATAGTCCAGGTTTTCTTTGACCACCTGAGACGCTTCCAGCCCGCCATGAAGCTACACGATCAACTGCCAGTCCGACTGCCAGGTCTTCTCCAAGCCGGCTGGGGAGTCGGGGCCGGGCACCGGTGACTTTTTGCCACGTCTCGGTTGCCCTCTTTCAGGCGAGTTTTACGGGTCCACGGTGATGGGGCGTCCACCCTACTAGCAATGGCCTCCGGTCCCCTACTTGCGATGGCCTGCGGCCGCAACACCCTACTAGCAATTGCCCATGACAAGACGGGTGAAGATGACGGTGATGGTGGCCGAATGCTGTAGAGGGCTACGATGAGGGTGATCATCTCTCAATTGTAGACACATGGCATGGAATGAAAACTTCAACAACGTTCCTCGTGTCCTCTAGTTTCTGTACTGTTGACGAACATCCTGCACCACCTGAAATATCGATAAATCGTGAATACGGTGGAAAGTAGTATCCTCTATGTTTGGTGTTAGGTGCTCTAGGAGGACTTGTTCAATGGGTCCAACCAAGGATCACCCAAGGCTCACTCACCCGGAATACCCTCAATTAGCTGTTCCCTGAGACTCTCGGCTTCAACACAATCGATGAAGTGTGGATTGTTGATAGTCATTTCGACTGTCACTGTCGCTTCCCACTTCCAAACTTCCAGCTATAAATAATCAGGACCAGTGCCGGTGATTCACCTCTTCCTATCAACTTCAGAAATGACCTCCTTCGTCGACCGAACCAGCTTAGCAACTCAATTCCACCTTATTCCACCCAAAAGTAACGGCCATGTGTGATGCTCCCCCCACCTGCGCCAGGCCCAAGGAGAGGATGAACATGGAGTTCCCCTCCGCGCCCTGCAGGTGCCAGGTGACGACCAAGCGTTGATGAACGCTTCTGGATGAAGCCGACGACGGAGATGGAGCTGGCTATGCTGGCTATGGAGGAGGACCGAACCCTCGACACACTCACATGGAAGTGGAGTGAAAACTACCTCTTTGGATCTGTTTGGTATTCAATCCGCTTTCATGGTCATCCAAGCTCGGGGCCATGCCACGTCCATGATATTCCATGATGGTTTCAAGGAGCGTAACTTATCATCACATGCGGGTCCATGGCCAAAAAGCGGGAGATGTGGTTGTCTTGTCACAATATCGTGACTGGCGGGAAGAGGCGAATGAGACACTGCGGCACCCTGCGATGAGGCACCTAGGCCTTTGGTGAGGGGCACCATCCAACGTCCGAATCTTTGAGGTTGAGAGTCTCATTCGCCCATCCTCGGTCGCCCATCAGGCTGTGGGAAAGCGAAACGTTGAATAGCAATGGCCTCCAACCGGCTTAGCAATGGCCTCCGGCCTCCAACCGAATAGCAATGGCCTGCAACCCAATATATATTATAGATACATCAACAAATTTAAATGGAAGACGTTTGACGTTTGGCAATTTGTGGATCCTACCTGGGACACCACTCCTTTTGACCGACATTGTGACTTCACCAAGCGCAACACATTGGACGAGGATCGGTATTTGGAAGGGTAGGTGCATACCAGGTGCCACATCGCATCCCAGGCTATCTGTAACTACATGTATGTGACGTAGTCTCCTCCTCAAACAAAGGAGAAAGGTGGGACAATCCAAACCAGCAGTAATATGGTCTTACACTCGAGACCACATGTTTCAAGAAGTAAACACATTTAAAGCGTACGGCTTGGGACAAAGACTTGATTCATTGAAGTTGATTCTACCTTGGTCGACCAATCAACTCTTTTGTGTATGTGGTCATCCTGAGGTAGATAGAATCTGCATGGGGAAATCAAAGACACAAGGGAACCGCTCATGTTTCGGATTGCTTCATATCCCAATGACTCCGGATGATCCATCAACAGTGCCATCTGGCCTAGCCGACACACATGAGACGGGTCTTTCCAGCAAGCCTTGGTTTTTTTCATCCGTGGACGTCGACGAAGCTTGCTGAAAAACAAACCATCTCAAGCCTACCAGCTGCTTCCCAGGGGTTACCTGGATGGACAACCCTACACTGCTTATAGGTCACCATTGGACACCCATTGGAAGTGCCAGCCTACTCTTAGTCTCAGCCTGTACGAAACCAACAGCCCCCCCGGAACTCCCTCGGCCTGCTGGATGATGCGGTCTCCCGGCATGAAGACCTCACAGCTTCGCCGGCAAAGAAGGCTTCACCACGCGGTTTCGACCGTTTCGCCCGTGGACCGTTGGCGATATCTGAGGGTGTGCAAAGACTCTTGAAATCACAAAAGCATCAATTTCAATAACTGCAAAGCAACTGGTTAACCCTTGATTCCTTGATCTTCCCTGCCTTCAGGCCTTCAGAAACGCACCTGAAAAAGAAAGCTCGTAGCATCTCTTAGCCCATCCAAATCCCCCTATCCAGACTGCTTCCTCTCTGGAACCCCCGACCCGAACGGAGCCATAGTTCAAGATCTCGGCGAGGAACTCCTGAACGGAAGCCGAGGGCTGACCAAAGCACTGCAAAAGGGTATGGGCTGACCTGCAGAGCCCCAAAACCGACCACTCTGGCGCCTTTTGTAGGTCCGGAGATCAATTTGGATGAACAAACAATAGCTGATCAGCAAGCTAGTGACCGTATGTGACGGCATCTTTTTGTTGGTCAAGTCATTAAGGCTATCCTTCATGTTGTGACGGTCAGTCATGACTGCGCACTCGCCATGCACTCACCACCTGTCCCATCACTCGCCTGCGAGGCGTGGGCGAAAATGGACCGCTCACGCAACACCTTGGCCACCTGCGCGCCGAACCGGGCGAACCGGTAGGAGAGGTCCAACCCCCCACTGGTTCGGGGGGGAAGGAAACGGGCCAATGGCAACGCCATATGTGAAGGGTATATGACTCAATCCAAATGGAAGCAGGTCCTAGGCATTCTCATATTGGGTTAAGTCAAGACTCCCTGCCCTTCTGGCAGTCTCGTTTAAAATAACAGAAACCTTATGCGTCTTGCATCTTCTTGCACTCGACCACGTCCTGTGTGGACTAAATGTAGACCTCACTGTAAATGAATCCTCAAGCATTCCACGTTTTGTCTGCTTTACCAAAGAATGTCTTCCAAACACGTGGACTGGTGCCCGCCAGTAACGCTTTTTCTCTGAAGACGAACAAACGAGTTGAACTTACGAGTGACAAACATAGTTGCACAGTTTCTCCTAGGGCAAAAGATGGCAGTCAAGTCAAGTAGTATGAGTGATCAGTGTCCAGGGAAGAAAGGCGCTGCATGGCGCTGTATTTGACAAACCTGGAAGAATAGTCCTGCTTGGTGCTTGAAATCTCGTGGGCCTATGTCTCCAGAAACGTGTTTCTTTTCACCGGAAAAAATAAGAGTTTGCATGTGAACAGTTTAGGAAATGCAGTTTTGTTGTAAATGACAACAACAACAACAACAACAAAACAAAAAGGTATCTTACCGGCTGCTTCCAAGGGGTTACCAACGGACAACCCTACACTGCTTATAATAATAGGTCACCATTGGACACCCATTGGAAGTGCCAGGTATTATAAGTACTGGTATTTCCTCACGGGGGCGACCACGGCTGTTTTGACTCCCGTGGCTTGAAAACGAGGCCCCCCCCCCCAAAAAAAAGAAAAACATACGATATCACGATATCATTGATATCATACGAAAAAAACAGGTTCTGCCGTGGGTGAGGACATCTATGATCATTCTATCATACTATCTCTGACCGATTCGACGACCCCGTTTCGACCTCCAAATTTCGACCTCGGGGTCCCCACGTGGGTGACAACCCATGTTTTTGGTCCCGTCGCCATCGACTCCTTGCTTGTTCTTAGCTTGTTTTCATGGCCCGTCTCGAAGAGGGTGTGTTTGGATGGTGTCCGACGGTTCTCACCGAACGACGCCGGTGTTCTCCACAGCACCGGTGGCCCGGACCCTCTCCGAGCTGCGTGGAACCTGCCGGGCTGCGAAGCTGGGAAGCTGGGTGAAATGGTGTAATGGAAGGCATATATTGGAAAGCCTATTCACATCGTGTTATGAAAGCCTTTCTCTGACCTTTCTCATCCTTTCTCTTTATAGACCATTATGAAAGAGAAAGGTCTATAAACGTCATTAAACGTCTGTGAATCTCAACGGTGTTCTTCACCTCTTTTCGACCCGTCGACGTCCATGTCTCGAGTCTTAGATTAACCATCGGGGAAGCCTCCCAGCGGGCACGCGCGAGCGGTTTGCAGAAGATGCAGGGAATTCGTGCGACCCCAGCGAGTTCGGACTTGTGCCATTGTGCCAATGGACCGTCCATGTTTTAGTCTTCCGTGCGATGGTGCCAAAGAAGAACTACACTTGCGATGCAGCTCTTTGATTGATTTTTTGCAGCCAAAGAATGGCCTCCCACGGGCCAAAAAAAAGGATCACTTTGGGCTTTGAGGATTCCAGAAAATGGGGAGTTTGCCAGGACCTTGCCAGTACCGGCTCAAGTCAGAATGGCTTGTTGCAAGAGGCCTTGGACGGAGGAAGAGGGCCGAAGGGTCGAACATGTGATGTAACGCACAAGAGCCACAAGAGGTTAACAAGACCACGCAGCCGGCGCAGAACCAAAAACAGCAGCTGGAGCCCGATGTGAAGAAGGATGTGGGTTGACCGGTGAAGGCCTTTTTGGGCCGCTGGTGTCAGAGAGTTGCAGCTGTTGCATCGCAACGTCACTGATGGCCGGATTGAAAGGTGGACATGATGCGTGCTATTGAGTTGAATACAGCTGTTGGCTACTAATGACAGTATCGCTTTGTATATCATTCGTCAGTGTTGGTACCAGCAAAGCCGTGTTGGTACAATGCGCCAAGTGCTGTGTGAGCACAGGGGGGGCCACACTGAGAAAGCAAACCCCAACGAAACTAGCATTGACATCACGATGGTTCAGCAAGGCTGCAGAAAACACTCAGCAATGCCCACAATGACAGACACACGATCTTAATCCATCTAAAAAAGAAATCGACAAAAACAACATTGACCTTCCAAAATTAAAAGGTCCAAAGTTGGCTCACTTCTACTGAGGCTTCTTTTTTGGTTTTCCGGCCTCGTTTTCCACGGAATTGCACCAGTTAGGTTACTATGCTCTGTTTGTTCACCATGTGAAGTACAGCAAGGAACTTCTTGAAACGCCCTACCAGTACAGCAAAGGAACTTCTTACAGTGCGTGGCATTTGGGCCAGGGTCTACAAACGACACTTTTTCGTGGAATTTGGCTTCGTTTGAGACACCACATTTCATTCACTCCAAACCCTCAAGAAAAAGATAATCGAAAGCAACCTCAGTGTGGCTTTTACAATGTGAAGTACAGCAAATTGCACTACCCCTTCATCTTCACTGAGCCCAGTACTTCTCAAAAAGGATACACATGCTGAAATCACACCAAGAGGATCGTTTCTTGTGTTCCGGCTTCGTTTTCCAAGGCATGTGCAAGATCTCACCCCAAAGGAATCATTTTATATAAAAACGAACTGGACGAGTTTCCCAGTCTTGACGACATGTCTTGACACATTTTGACATGTTTTGAACTTTGACCAATTTAAATCTATCGCCTGGTGGCTCTTCAGCGGCCAACACCGACTGCTTCCCGGGGTGCCCGTCTCTTCTCACTCCGCAGCCTGTTGCGCAGCGTTGGGGTTCGAGCTCTCTCGCACCAAGAGCGGCAAGACCTGGGACCGCCGCGACCGTTCAGACTCTGAAGCCATGAAGCCATGAAAAAGCAGGAAGAACCACCAGCTTGTTGAGGACTGCCATTGGCCCATATGGTTTCGTACAATTGAAAGCTGGGTGTTGAATATGGTGTTTTATCCACTTTCCAAGCAACGTCATTGATGCGCGAGGATTCCCTCAACTCACAACCCATTGATGGACTGCACCATGTGTTGCTGCCTTGTTCTGTTGGCCCTTACGATTCTGAAAATCGGCGCTTTCGGAGTTCTCAATGAGTGCACTATAGATCACTATCAAGCAGCTATGGCACATGTTTCATATGTTTGGATATGTTTGGTTACAATGTCCAAAGATTTCCAAGTAGCTTAGCTTGCAATCCCTTGTTACTGTAAGTCTTCAAAAGACCCTCTAGACCAGCCCATCCTGCCAGCTGGGCCTCGAGGAGCCTCCTCCCAGCCCATCCAGACTGAAGTCGTCATCCAAAAACCACCACATCCCCATCGATCATGCATGCCGATGGCCAAAAACCACCATAAAACTTACAAAAAATAGGTCGAACTGCATCAGGTCTTAAATACCCATCCTTTAGGACCCGGAGATTGAGCTCTGAAACGAGTGGAATGGTCCAGCCCCATCTGCGCTGCGTCCACGAGTCCGGAGACGCGTCCACGGACGCGTCGGAACATGCAGCTCTGCGTGTAAACCGTCCGAGGCCGCGGGCTTTCTCCCTCTCTTTGGGCATCTCCTCGAAGCTCGTGCCGGTTCACCCGTCGCCCGAAGCATCTTTCGGCCACACGGAAGCACGATTTGAGCGGGAGCCAGCGGGAGTAGACAGATGGGACAAGACCAGCCACCGAACACGTGGGGGTCTGAATATGTTGAACCTGGCGGTTGAGCGAGAGTAGTAGATCCCCCTATTCCTCTTCTATAATATCTATAGAGTTCAAAGGGTCAATTGGCCGCAGACTTTCCCTCAGCTCAAAATGTGGCATGTAGCCTTGGATGTGATGCAATCCAGGGGCCCCGCCCCTCCCCAAGCTTCCTTCTTGTTGAGCAACGATCAGCGATCGTTTGCTCCGATTAGTGGGTGGCGCTTCGAGCTGCCTCTCCGAAGAAGACTGAGGTCACGCTGTCCCTCCATGCGTGTGCCAGTTCCACCCCATCGAGCGGTCCACTCTGACCAAACAACATGCCATGGAGCCGTGAGGCTTGAGTCGATGACGAGTTCTATTCGTTGGGACTCGGGTCCCTCCTTTGTTCTCTGCCACAAGATGTGCCAAGCACGTAGCATGCGCACCATCGCAGGTGGAACGGAGTCCAGTCTCCGTGGACCTTCAACAAGACAGACCAGGAGCATCGGGGAGGATATTGCGGGTGCTCCTGGAGTCACTCCAAGGGGCAAGGCAGGATCAAAAAAAGTGCAAACATCCGTGACCCGAAATCCCTTCATCTATCTACACCTTGCCCTGCGGTTTTAAGGGGGGGGTTCGGAAAAGGACTTCCGTTTGGCTCCTTGGGGTGGTGGTCTTGCTCGTCTTAAAATTCTAGATCCTTTTAGCCACCAACATAGATTATCCTGGTATTGTTCCTGTCATCCACTGGGAACCCCTCCTCGGTGGCCCGAGACCGTCCTCCAAGCCTCTGGCGATGACGCCCCGGTGTAACACGGTGACGAAGCAAATCTGCGACATCGTCGCTTTTGGTCGGCGAAAGACAGCGCTGCTGGGTTCCGGCTGCGGTCAGGTCATCTACCTTGTACATCCTTCTAACATCTTCTAACTGACATTCAAAGAATTTGCCATCTACAAGTGTATCAGCTTCATCTATAAGTCTACCAGGCATATCCTGTTCCACAAACCACCACGAGGTATACACCCACAAGTTGGACCAGGTGATCAACGCCTCAGGCCTTGTGCCGGAGCCTTTCGCCGTCTCCCGTCTCCCGTCGCCCATCGGCCCGGAGCGAGCGCCCGTCCCTGCCCGAGACGACCTGCAGGGCCTGAACCTTCACCGAGGACCAGAACCAGCTTCCGGGCAAGATGCTCCCTGCGGGTGGGGGGGCGGGTGGAGCGGGTGGAGCGGGTGGAGCGGGTGGAGCGGGTGGAGGCTTTAGGCGCTTTAGGCGTTTGGCGTTTTTTCTGGTTGTGAAACAGTCATCCCGAAGGAAAAGGGAGGATGAGAATGGATGAAGGATGATGAGAGTGCAATCAGATTGCAAAGAAAACAACACATGGAACATTAAACGCCAAGCACAAATGGCAGCTTCACAGACGCCCTTTCCAAAGCTGAACGTTCGTCCTGGGCCAGTTCACCATCCCTTGCCTGCATGGGCTGGGATCTTCACAGAACTTCTCCAAATTGGTAAACCATCTCAACCCCTCCAACCAAAAAGAGCAACTGGGCCCAATTCCCAAGAAAGGCCCGTCGCCGTGAAACCCCGGCGTGTCCTGTCCTTCTCCGTCACCGACACCGACACCGAGCACGCACAACACATGAACCTGCGCCTGGGCCCAAAATGTCGCCACTGGAGAGATGTCCAAAGGGCGCCAATTCCAAGCCCGGAGGCGTCATCACGCGCACGTGGCCCACCTGAACCTTAGAGCTCGCAGCGGGGCTTTGCCTGGTACGAAGCCGGTGAAGCCGGTGAAGCGGCAACCGATCCGAGAGATCTGGGGGAAAAGCGTTGGGGTCTTAGAAAGTGTAACGTGTGGAATTCATGGTGCTAACTATACAACACATTACTACCTTTCATATGTTCATGTTAAGCGTATCATGGGCTGATCAAATCAAAACATATTTATAGCAAGACCCTTATCTATTACGAGAGACGCACAAAAGCGACTTCCGCTTCGCTCCAAGTAGCGATGGCATATGTGATGTTCACCACCGGGTTCAACAGGTGCTTCGGAAGGAAGAGCTGCAAGCTCTCTGGTTCAATGTAATCCTGCGTCGTTCGCCGCACCCACTCCGTTGGATGGTCCGAATGGGACTGGGATGGTGACTCGACATTCAGGTGGTTGAAAAGGGGTCAATGTCGTCTAGTATTCCATACATGAACTAAGTGGGCGATTGATATATCAGTGCTTCAGTGGCTTCTGATAGAAGCCACTTTGAGGGAGCTAGTACATGATGTGTAAATATGTGCGTGTGTTAAGCATGGGTAGTGCACTCTCTCCAATGGGTGAGTCTTCAGGACCCCCCCAAGATACACCCGATTACAGACCCGTGCCATCCTGCGCTTCTACCTTCATCGATCCTGGGGGATCACAGGACACAGTTCGTGGCTCCTTCTAGGACCAGCAAAACAGCCTGGCCCTAGGAGTACTGTTTTTGCATGTTTGATTGTTTTTGCATGACCGGACCCAGGGTGCCTCCTGTGTTGCCTTGGGTTTCTTCCCTGACCCCTGCTGCTTCCAGATCCCGCCGCTCACGCCGGCCGTTTCGTTCCCGGGCCACGTTGTGGCGAGAGTTCCACAAGAAAGCGAGCCGGAACCGTCGCAAAGTCATCGAGTATCAACTCGAGTCGAACATAGAGTAGATGTCACTTGGTCTCTACATGTCGAAATGCTTCACATGTGGAATGATACCAGGCTCTGCAGGGGTAAAACATCACGAATCGCGAAGGGTGTCACAAAACATCTAGAATCTCGTTGGTTGGGTTTTCCTGTTTAATTTAAAATGTGTTAATATAGCGTTATAATGTTTTATACATAACTGTACAGTACATATATAACTTTACAATGATCATGTCGTGTCTTTGTTCATCAGACACATCCATCTAGGAAACACAAACGTCTCTTGATCCGATCCGCAGAGGTCGGTTTGAGTGGAAGTCCACGACCACGCGGTCCCAAGGTTTTTGTTACTAAAAAAAAGTTTTGCATGTAAAATGTGCATTATGTTTACACAAAGACTACACTTTTTCCTTAGTGAACTAGTACTAGGGGATCTGTTTCCCTTTCAGGTCATCTCAACGACCATCCTTTTGATAGTCTTCGTTACCTATAGGAAGGTAATTCTTCAAAACACAGGCTTTGCACGGCTTTGCTTTAAAAATACCATGCAAAAACCCTGCACCAGGAGTGGCATGGCACACCCATCAACCCCTGAGAAACTCGCCCATCGGACCCATCGGACCGCCCACCGCAGACGCGGCGTCGGTCCCCGGGGAAGAAGATCCGCCGCTCCACGTGCTGCCCGAAGAAGTCCAAGAGCTCATGGCTGAGGTCGACGTGTTGACAGATCGGCAAGTCCTCGTGGGACGTCCGGGGTCTCGGAGATGAAAAGAGTCTAAGAAAAGAGCAAGGGTGCTGAGTCATCCGCATCAGGCCGGTAAATGGGCCGGGATGGGTATGCAGGTGTGCTATTCCAAGAGGACGTTTGGTTGAAACGTTTCGACAATCTGTTAGCTTTCGAGCGCTTGTACAGATGTTATAAATATATATATATGTATGCAAACTGGAGCCGATTTGTCTAACCAGTCCAACGAAGCCTTGGCATTTCGGTGGATTGTCTGATCAACCACTTGTACCTGCTTTTTAACTCCGAGAATTTCTGTGATGCAAAAAGCAGGTTGTTGTTTCTTGGCCATGTTGCAGGTCTGTTGCCAGGACAAGGTCGTTTGCACTAGTTTGGTAATGTGTTTCTTCCGTTTCACTGCAACTAACTCTGAAGAGCTAACGCATGAATTATATAACTGAAACTTACAGAATGGAGCTCCTTCCCAGCATCTTCAGTGTAAGTGTCTGTGTGTGTTTTGGAGCAAAGCATCTCCCTTTGCATCGACTTGCAGCCTATCCCCTCTTGCCCAGGCCGTCAAAAAATGTCTTTAAAAAAATGCCCCAGCATGAAACGTACAAGTGTCAAACAAGTCTGCGCCATAGTATGCCTCCACTTCTGCCTCACCCCACTTGAGCTCTCTTCATTGACACCAACCCTCCGCGAGCAACGGCAGTTCCCGCGGTCCCGGAAGTTCGGCTTCGGGAAGGGGCCCAGCTGAAAGCCTGGCAAGGCCGCCACGGAATTCCATTTCAGACACCCCTGGGGAGTCAAAGACTACAGAAAGAATATAGGTTCTTTTTTGTGGAACGAGTTCAGGAACTTCCTTTACTTCACTGAGGCTAGAACTCGTCAAACTGGACTTCTAGGGGACAGGTTTGGGATTTGCTGTTCACACAGTCTTGTTGTGTGCTTCGGCTTGCCTTTCGGCGGTGTTGCGTGATTTCTTAAAGTTATCCCTTCCAGCTCGGTCCCCATCTCTCTCTCTCTCTCTCTCTTCGGCCGAGCCGCGTTTCAGGGACTTCCTCTCGAGCGGGAATTCCTGGAGCAATTTCTCAAAGACCGGGCGATATAGCAAGGCGACGATGGACCTGGCGCCATCGGGAGCGCCGTCGGGAAGCGCCAACCACAACGACCGCCCTGACCACCGGGGATCGTTCTCCCCGCCATGATCGAACGGGAGTTGAGTTCCCCATGCTGCAGAGTCTCCTACTGGGTATGTTTCAATGGAGCAGGAGATAGCAGGAGCCCATTTGCCTGGGTCCTTTTTCAAAACAAGTTGAGACACACTGTCATTGGGGCTGAAAGCCTCTTTCAGCGCAAGAACTTTGTAGGCCCCAGGACACTAGTAGGCAATTTGCTGCACGCAGGTTTCTCCAGAAATCTAAATGTGGCTGATGAACAATATGAATGGCCCTCTCCACAACTCAGTCTCACAAAACCACTGTTTCAACGTACATGCGGGCCAACAACTGTGGCCTTCAACTTGTGTTTGCTGTAAAAAGAGTATGTGGGGCTTGGCCACGGATCTCCTGAGTGCAATTGGGGTCCCAAAAAGACTCACTGTGAAAACATACTAAATGATTCATTCCATGATGCAAGAATTTTCGTACATATTGCTATTGCTCTGTTCTACCCGAACAGCTATGGTATACCAGTACTTTGGACTCCAACGGCTGGGTGACTCCTCGGAGCGAGGTCCGTTTCACGCTGGGAGGTCCCGACAGCTTGGAGGCACGAACCGTGGTGCTGGCCATGCCCAGGCCCAGCAAGCACTCCTCGCGTGGCGACAAGGCGTCTGAGCTCCACCAAAACGGGTTCTTCCCGTGTTCGGCACTCTCTTGGACTGGCAAGCCTATATCCAAAACCCGTCTATACCTATACTGAGATGACTCTAAAGAGGTCCATGTATACATATAACTGTAACTATAACAGTATAACATAGTATAACTGTGTTCCACACCATGGAGTGTCTGGGTTCTACTTCACTGACTGACGGACCAACAGGGGTAATTTCAGCCCTACATGGATGAGCGAAGCCAAAGATTGTTCAGTGTGTCTTGGGGAAAACCTAACGATTTCAATCTCCTAAGGCCTCTAGATTTACACTCCCTGAAATCATCAAGGAAGTGGATGGCATGGCCCCGAGCTTAGATGATCATTTTCCCCTACACCAGCAGCCCCTTGACGGTATGTGGGGTGCACGACAGGATGCGAACCAATATGAACATTTGAAGAGTGAAATGTACAACCTGTGTTCTTCTACAAACTAAGTAGTCTTCCACTTCCATGGATTGTTTCAGGGAGTGTACATATCATCATATGTGACTCCAGTGAAGCTCCACAAATCTCCAGGATGGCTTTTTGTTCACAGCTGAATTCAAACAATACAATCCCTATAGAAATCCCCAACACATCGAAACCAGCCATCCCTGAGAAACACCTCGAGCCTGATTGGGCCAGCGGACAGCGACCGGTGAGGCTCGGAGCTGCTCAAATGCCAGGCCAAAACCCCCAAGCTTGTCTTTTTGGAAGAGGTTTCTATATGGTTTTTAAGTCCACATGGGATTAGTCTACCTACATGTAATAAATCAAGAGTCTACCTACATGATATTAGAGTCTTGGCTTGAATTCTCACCCTTCTGCAGGGACCGGTTCGGCAGGGACAACAGGAACCGCCGCGCGCGGCGCGCGGCCCGCGTTGCGCGATCTCCTCGCCAAAGATCCCCGTTTCCGGGAGGGTGTTGATGTCATAGCCGGGCGTCAGACCATCTGACAGCGAGATTTTTTTCAAAACGCCCCTCGCTGTCTCGCATCCGGGAGGCGAGCCCGCGTGCATTCAGACCCTAGAACTATGCGCGACTTGGGTCTACAAGGATCTCCAAGGACTTGAAATGTGACGTCCTGATGTGGCTGAAACCCGGGGTTTTCGTCTGCCGCTTGTGATTTCGAGCACACATTGTGGGACTTGATCCTCTGGTCATGGCGCTGTGGTCAACCACTGGCGCCAGCTAAGGTCTCCCATGCTGTTGACCGGTCAAGGTGGACGGATTCTCCCCAGCCCACCCTACGGGCCTGACCAAGTTGTCCAAGAGTGGAACTCCTCTTGAAACGACCTGATGACCCGTGGCACTCCTATTTTTCCAACTAATTGAATGAATTTCTGAATGAAAAAACTCACAACCACCATATAATAACCGCATATTTCCTCACCTATCCACCTGTCGCCATCCCAAGTCCACGTCTTCTCATTCTTCTTCTGCTTCTGCTTCTGCTTCTTCTTCTTCTTCCTCCTCCTCCTCCCTCCCTCCCTCCCTCCCTCTCTCTCTCTCTCTCTCTCCCTCTCCCCGCACGTGCACCCGCACCTGCCACGGCCTCGGCGATCATTGCCTCAGCTCGGACCTTGTTGGTCATGCTGATCAAGGACTCCACATCCACCCCCTCTCCTGGAGCGTCGGGCTGGTCGAAGAGCCGCTTCCCTCTGTCGAGGCACAAACGGTTTAGCGCAGTTCGATGGCGGACCTTGGGTCTCACATCGAAGGGGGTCGTCCAAAGAGCTGCAAAGAGCTGTTTCGGGGAGCTAAGCAGCTAGGCAGGCAAGGAGCGTCCAACAAATTTGACCCCTAGACACTGGATTGTCACGGACAGTTACAGTAGATGGGTGAGTGCTCAGCTTCTGACAACCCAAAGACTATCTTTTCCTAACGTTGTTTCATGTTTCATGCACCTACCTGCAGCATCGTTTCACTCGTACTCCTACACTAGCTTCGGTTCTGAAACAACGGCGGACTCCTACGACCCCATACCCCCGACCCCACCGGGGATGCCCTGTCCGGACCGCAAGGCCAAGATCTCCCCGGTGGATTTGCGCTTCACTCGGCTCATGCGCCGTGCCACCATGCTGGCACGCGGGCTGTCCTGAATGGGTCGGGTCGAATGCCGTTGAGCTGGACTCCTCCAATTGGTATGCTAATTTGAGACGACCTCTGGGTGTTGAACTCGAAAGATTTTAGATCGCTTGTGATCCGACATCTCGTCAGTTCTGAATGAGTCGTCGCCGTCGACCGAGTCGTGTTTATAGTGGAGGAAGTGATTTTCAGTCTGATCAAGTCTTATCATTGCTTTGGTGTGTCCATTTGATTCGTCATGAAGACTAGCACATGGCCCAGCCGATGGTTAGTGCCCCCAGAACCGGTGAAGCTCCAGTTCGTCGGGCACTGTCCGCACACACCGGTGAAGCGAGTCTTCAAAGCGGTCAAAGCGGTCAAACCGTGAAGTCAGATCAAGGTGAAGTGGTCCCCTCTTTTCAAAAATCTGGTCTCCCATATCAATCAACGGCAATGTAAAAATCAATCACATCTGGTCTCCCATCTCTCTAGCAGGGTCTCCCATCTCTCTAGCAGGGAATCACGGGGATCTTTTAGCTTCGCCCACTGTATAGCATGCTATAATAGCCTTTTGACCGAGTGCGATCCAGTCCGCGGCTGCCTCACTGTCCACGGTGGCAAAGCGTAGGTTGCCCTGGCTGTGGGCCGCGTCCGTGTGAAGTCTGGCTAAGTCCACTAAGTAGGTTGTTTGCAGTTTTTATGATCATCGAAATCAGAAGGCTCACAGAACAACAAACCAACTATTGGGTGTTCTTGGTTCGATGAAGCCGTCGATTCTCCTGATTGGCGTAATTATCTCTTTGGTGTTGTGAGAGATGAGCTGGGAGGGTACGGCAGAAACACTGGTCAGTTTGGGGATCACAAACCGTAACCAGCCTACTATGCCATTTACTGTGCTTTGAACTTTGGGAAGTGCCAGGCCCCCCCTGACACGTTACCAAGTAGACCAATGATCAAATATCAATTCGATTTCCGAGGTCTTCGGACCTGGCTGCTGTGGCTGTGAACACCCTCCTGGCCACCAGCGGCAAAGCCTCTCAATTTGGTTAATGTAGAGACTCTTGATGAACAGACACTGGTCCATCAAGAGTCTACATTGCAAGGACCTTGCACGAGAAGTGAGATGGGTCCGGGATCGTGCCAACGAGCAGGAGACTGATTTCTCTGACCCTCCGAGATCGTACCCGCTCGCAGTTCGGACATCTCAGGACAAGAGGTCTTCTCTGCTTGGAGAGCGAGAGCGAGAGAGAGAGAGAGAGAGAGAGAAATACAAGTCAATGATGGCACAAATATATGATGCACAGTACAAATTGCTGGGTTTGGCTGTATTCCGTTCTGTGTTGGAAACCAGCGGTTCCTATCAACCGGGGTCATGTATCGAACATCGTCCAGCTTCATCTCAAAGGAAAGGTCTACCCAACTACTCCCCAAACAGACCTTCCTCCCACCAATCCCCAAACAGACGGAGTTCACCCGCTATAGACGTTCACCACTTCGAATTGGTTCTGCCTCACCGGGTTCTGCCTCCGCCTGGTCCGCCTGGTCCGCCACGCCTGGTCCGCCTCACCGGCCATGGTGAAGCACATCTCGACGAAGGGCACCTCCTCGCGCCTCACCTGCCGCCCTGCAGCCTCGCAACGAGGCAGAAGAAGCCCCACAAAGGACAGGACCCAAATTGGGCACCGCATGGCGGATTGGAGCCACACCTGCTTCCAATTCTCAGAGAAATACCAAGAAAGCAGTGCTTCAGCACGGCCGTGCTTAAGCAGTGCTTGAGCAGTGAGTTCGGTCCCTTGGGCCTCAATGGTGACCTCGCCGTCACCGAGGAAGGCAGCGAAGTTGCTATCTTGGCCTGCACGAGCGAGCTCTTGTCAGCTTCCAACATGTGAATGGCACTCCTACGAACACATCATGTGGAAGTGGATGGCACACCCTGTTTGTATACTGTAGGAAAGTAGTCTTCCAAGGGGCCATTTTCCACTTCTATGTTAGTGAGTCAGAGTGTACCAAATAACAAGCAGGAAGTCTTCCGAGGCTCTGGATGTGGAGACTCCGCCTGGGCCCGACTCTCGGCCTTCGGGGCGATTTGGGATTTGCTTAGCCAAGAACCTCCAAAAGGAAGAACCAAATGCTGCAGGATTCTGCCTCTCGCAACATGCATGTGTCATTGCTACCGATCAAATGTTTCGGGTATTTTGAGGGTGTCGAGTTTCGAAGCACAAAAGTAAAGAACTTGTTCAGTGCTAGACACGTACCATGAATACTTGAATGCCGCAAGCGTGAACCCTCGCGAAGTAGTGGTGCAACGCTAAACTGGGTCAAAGACGAGAGGAGACTATCTGAAGAAAACCGTAGTTGAGACCCGCCACACTGGATTTGTTTGATGCAAACAAACCATGGAGGATGCAATCCATCATTCACCTCATGATTCTAGGAGGATTGATTGCAAAACCAAGTCCTGCAACTCGAAGCTTGTGCAGTCCAGTCATGTCCAGTCAATGACCTGAATCTTTGACTCGTTCTCCACCCGCAACAAGTCTCGAACCAGAAGATCCACACCAAACATGCATTATATCGAACCGGCATGAACCGGCATCGTCCGAAACCCTTCAACCATGCGCCCATCCGAAGCCATAGTCCTCTGAAGGGGCCTTCGTTCACGATGCACTGCTCTGCAAAATAGAGCTGATGCACCAGACCTCCGCATCCGGCATGTTGCCAAGACACGACCGAATCAATCCACTGAAAACATGTTGTCTTTGTACCAAATCCCTTTGACCTTTGGATAAGTTTGCCTGTAAGTCTACCAGTCTACAGCCACCCAGAAAGCTACAGAAGTGAAAGCTGTGAACGGGCTGAGGCGTAATGAAGAAGCTGCGGAACATCTGTTGCTGGCAATAGCGAATAAAAAGGTCACAAAAGACTTGCAAACTTGGATGTTTTTCTGATCCAGGACAGGTGTTTTGCAGCAGACGGCAAAGGTTGCGAAGGCAAAAAGGAAAACAAAGAACCCCAAATAAATAGCATATCCACCTTAAATGTGCTGGAAACCGTGCCACTATCTATTCGGGGGATCACATGTTATTTATACGTATGTAGGCCAAGAAAGCCGGAATTGCTAAAGCCATTTGGCTGCACGAGCGACGACGACCTTGGATTCCATGTTTTCTCAGATGTTTTCACCAAGTGATCATAGTGATCGTGGAACTCCTACACAAGCCTGCTGAGTGATCGTAGAGCCCGAAACACTGTAACCCGGGCCGTAAAAAAATTGAGGGGTGAACTTGCTCAAACAGGCCAACGCACAAGCTCTTCCTCAGAGCCTGCGGCTAAGAAGCTGGTTCAACCTGAGACCAGCATTTGTCCAACATCGTTTATAATTACACCCAACAAAAATTAATATGGAACCTGAAAACCACTGGGTTGTCTTCGGAAAATCGTCTTCCAGTCTGGTCCATGCCATCAGGTTCCATGTGAATCTTAAATCTTCCCGGGTGTAATATAGATACTGTGTTCAGCTACCTCATTCTTAATATTTCTTAATTGGGTACTATGCACTCACCAAAAAGAAGCAACACCCCTCAGGTCTTGCGCAAGCACACATTGCACTTTCCGCCATGGTCGCACTTTATCCACCACTTCCAGCACCCCTCTCACCACTGTCACTCACTGTCACCGACGGCATACTACTAGCATTCCACCCATTCCACAACCGATCGTCGCCGCAAATGAAGTGCATCTTCAATCCTGCCGTTTGAAAAAACGATCCTGTAGCAAAGATCAATCTCTTCATGTTTGGGAGGTTCAAAAACATCAAGAGATATTAATGAGTCTACATTACAAATGGTTAACAAAAGGCTAGGCCAAGGAGTGACGTGCATCTGCCCTCCCCACCTTGCTCGAGGGCCTCCAGAAACTCCTGGCCCCGCGGCGGGGGTCGGGTTGGTAGCGTATATCATTGGCCTTGGGGGTTCTTGCAAAGATGGGGTTCTTGTGGCGTTGTAGCCTATCCCAAAGGAGAAGGGATAAATTATATAATAGACATCAAAATATTATGGAGAAAGGTCTTCCACTGGGCTTCTTGCCTCATCATCGGATTTTGAGCTTCTTCACATCGAGCTTCACTCCAGTACTTTCAGCAGGTACTTCACCAATCCCTCGCATTCTTTATCCACCATCAACATGTCCTTCAGTTCATCAATTCATCTACATTCCCAATCCTTTTTCAGAGGCCTCAAAAAGCTTAGTGGATGTGGCAACACACATCCAACATTTTGAGATGTTTGAGATATTTTTGACAGCCTGTCCTTTGAAAAGGGGTGGCTTTGGCATTTTGGCATCTTGATCCATGAAATACCATCAACAAATCAGGACATCCATGGACGCCCAAAATCACCATAGCCATCCGTAACCCAAATCACCCAAATGTGCTACCCCTCTAGCCCACTCGTGGTTACGGTTTGGCCTCTCAGACGTTCGGGAGCGCACTGCCCGGTCCCGGGCTGGTCGGAGGCGCCTCGCTGGCTTGTCGGAGGCACGGCATGCGCCGTAGGGACCGGCGGAGCTCCTGGGGCTCCAGCTCCTGCGCGACGGAGAAGCAGTACATGGCCTAGTGACTAGGGGTTTTAGGATTGGGAAGAGGTACATGAACGCACTCAGTGGGCCAGGAAAGGCTTCAAGACTCTGAGATGCTGTGCCCAAATGAGATTGCAGAAGTGAAGGAGTGTGGAATGGGAACACTACTAGAACTTTGACGTGCGAAAAACTGTCAAGAAGGGCTCCATGTAAGAGATGTTTCACGCGCTGCAACCTGACACTTGCTGGCATTGAGCCTTGCGAATGGTCATCTTGTACTTTTGCGATCGTCACAAGCAGGATTCACGGTGATGTTCCTCGTTCGCTCCAGCACTGAAGCAAATGCCCCAGCACTTAACGCTGGTATGCCGTACCGCCCCGTAACCCGTCTGGCGACGGCGTCACCGGTCTGCGAAAGGACCGAGGTGGCTGGATTGCCGACAGTGGCGGGGTCTCGGCACCGACCTCTCCGGCGACCATCGAAAACAGGCATGGAACGCAGAGCGAAAGCAAGACCCCAGCAAGACCCCACTCTCCTCTTTTCGGATGGCGAAGTATTCCTTGGCCACGAATGAGGAGGGTATTGTACAATGAGAGATGCAACCTTCGAAACTCCTGGGCTTTATGATGCTTTATGCGCAGTAAGTACTGGAGCATGCATGGTGTATAGAAATCAAATGAAATCAAGTAATTACATTATGAAGAACTGCTTCCAGCTGGCGTGGTTTGCCGCAATTATCATGAACCGGTCCCAAGTTCATCAAAGTTCATTCAAGGTGTATACACACACCTGATCACACCTGCTAACCCTGAGGAGCAGGAATTCCTAGTGTACACAAGAATTCTTAGGAATGCTTGTGCAGACAAACTTACGGTGCCGAACGATTATTGTTGGTGTCGAACGTTTTTGCTTGGTGTAGTGACATTCGTGGTGGACAACATACAAACCATACCCTAACAGGATTTGGAGCATTGCAATACAAGTCAATACAACTATACCGGACTATATCTGCAATGACTAGCTCAGCCTAGCTGGCAGCTGGCACCAATGTTCTGGAAGCAAACCTGCAGACCGCCCTGCAGCTCAGAAGCTGAAAGAGCATCAAAGTACTCCGACCTGGCCATGCGACGGCCGGAGTACTTGGTCCCACTTCAGGGTCTGGCCTGAAGGGCCCTGCGAGTCGACATCGACCATCAAAAGAATGGTCTTGTTTAGGTGACCCGAGTTGGAGGACTATCCTGCAACCTTCAGTCGAACTGGACTCCTAGGGAAGGTATCAAGCTTGGAGCACCATCCCACACCATCCCACACATCCCATCTGGGAACCCAAGCTCGCTTTTCCGTGCTCCTACGATGTACCCATGTCCCTGCGATGAAGCAAGAACCAACAGCTGAACAAACGACGGGTGTGCCAAATCGGTCCAAGCTTTGGACATGTTCACATCCACCGGAACCAGTTCAAAGAGACAGCACGACTCCTCCGGGTGCTCCTGCAGGACCTGCGAAGAAGCTGCAGAACTTCGCTTCGCAGCCACGCGGAAACGCAAGCGCGGCGGGTTCACGGGGGTTCTTTTTTTTTGCAGCGGTTTAATAAACCCCAATATGTCTCTCAAATGGGGGTCCCTATAAACCTCCTTTTGAGGATTGTGCCATCTGCCATCTATAAACGCTCAATCCACTACAAGTGTGCATGGATGAGGGAGACGCTCTGATGAGGGATGAGATGCATATTTTGAGGAGAAATCAATCAAAGCTCCATGTCACCATGCCCGATAGTCATCGCTGTCGGCTGTCGGCATAATATTGTGAGAGGCTCGGACTGTGGAAAAAACAAAGAAACAATCTATGCATAGGGAGTGTTGTGATGTGATCTGTCATTTTGATGGGGTGACAAAGTGACACCCATTGTTTAGGACGATCAAGTCACCTGCTCTCTATCCCGAAACGTCTATGAAACTGTCTCTGATTGCAACATAGACTCACTACAGTAGAAATGACCATTAAAGAAATGCACGTCTTTCTATAACAAACTCTCTACCCCAGCAAATCACATCCATATCATATATCGAAAAATATAACGAGACACAGCTACCCCGCTACCCCAAGAATCCGCCTCTCCAGGTGACAAAGCCCTCGAAGAATCTGGTACATTTCATTCCATGAGACGGTGAGACATGATTCATGACTCCATTAACCGCATTAATCGCATTAACCTTTGGAACGCATGTGAAACATGTGGCGTTTTCCCCAAAAAACAATATGCTGACATATGCTGACTCTTCTTCATCGAACGGAGATCTTCTATGGACGTGCCAGCATAGCCACATCTGAACCAACTTTAGTCCAAACATGACCAACTTCCGAGGAACTCGCACACAGCTAGACATGGAAGAAATTCCATGCGCAACCACCACCGCCGCCAAACCAACCTCCTCCTCCTCGCTCCTCCTTTGCATTTCCGCGGCGAAACGACGCGGTAATAGTCGCCTCAATTAAGGCGCTGGAGGTGATCTCCGCCAACATGCAGGAGTTCCTCGCCACCGCCGTGCAGCTCCAACTGGCGCTGATTCGGAGACTCTCCGGAGACCCGGACTCCAGTCAGTCTGAGGGCCAAAGGAAGGCTGAGAGATCACGCAAGAAGCCTTCTTGCATGTGATTGCAGGGCTCCTTTTGGGGGTTGTCACCTGGCCAATTGGTGTGTGGTGACCACGATGGACCCGACTGACAGGTTGGCCTCACAAAATGCAGAGCCACTTTCTATCAGTGGTACTGGTGAGGATCCCTAGTTTCGATCTGTTTCCATTATTTTCCATGCTTCTCCAGTTGGAGGGACTGACAGTAGCACCGGTTCCAAGGGCTGGCTCAATCCACCGGTGCTTCGTCTGGTTCACCCCAGTCCGCTCCCGCCCCCCATCTCCCCAGCCCTGCCAGACACTTGACCGGGCCTCAAGACTGAAAAACATCGTTTCGCGCCCACAGGGTTCCCGCACCTGTCAAGGATGCCCAGCAAAACACCTTCACCAATGACTTGGCCACTGGAGATGGTGCCTGGCAGAGCAGAGGGGCAGGTCAAAAGCCGGGAACGAGGGGCAGTAAGTCTCACCGCGCACCATCTTCTGCGTTTTGGCGCGAGAAAGAAGCGACAAAGGGGTGATGTGGTTTTACTTGAAATGTGTCGAAGAATCCCAGGTGGCGATGCCGAAGAATCCCAGCTTGATCCTGCATGATTCCGGGCTTTGGATCCTGCCAGACTCACTTCAAAGATTCTTGAACGCTCAGGGACTCTCACCAGGGTGTGGACCCTCAAAGACTCTTGGAAGCTTTGGATGGCCAAAACCAGGGACGCTCGAGCCCTGCGGATGGTGTGATGGCTCGCCAGAGACTCGGTCTTTGGGCACCGTCCACATGCCATCAGCGACCGTCTTTGAGACGTTGAAATGTTCTTCAGAAAAACCATCCATGCATATCCACGCGTAGAAGTGCTGTTGCCACATGATGCCACATGCTTGGCTGATGTTTCCTCATCTTAAAGACACGGCAGGGCAGGTTCTAGGCAGGGCAGAGAGTAGACTCCAAATATCAGGGTGCCATGGCGCAACGATATGGTCGGTCAGGTTTGAAAAAGGAAACACCAGTTCTGCCAAAAGGTTTCCTGATTGTGATCTATTTTGTATTGATGGTTCTTCAAAGACTCTCGTCTCCATGCATCTCCAGTTTCAGCCATGCCCGCCCTGCGCGCCTATAAATTTGCCAAGACGGAAAAGGTCTAAGTTGCCAAAAAGCACAAAGTACCTGCCACGCGGCAGCCTGCGGAGGGATCCCCAATTCATTCACCCACCTCCAACAATGTACCGACCATCTGGCAATTGTTTGCCTACCATCTGGACTGGGCTGAATAAGGAGATATATATATATATATTATATATATATATAAACTTGAGTACCAAGTAAACATCGGAACCATTTGATGCCTAGCTTGCATGATGACAATTTGTCAGGATTTTGCCAAAACTTCCCCACAAACCTCTCCCAACTGCGCTACAAGCTGAAATGGTTCAGACCTCGGAAAAAAATCATGAAAATTCCCTCATGTGACTGGAACACACCCTTTTTGCAGAGGAACTGGTATTTGATGCCCATGTTCCATCAACCTTGGTCTTTTCAGGACCTCTTTTGTCCTCCGCCCCTTGTGGGTCACATGGAGCGTGGGACGTTGTCCTCCTCCTTCACCAGAACCTCAAGTCGCTCGAGACCGAGACCGAGGCTTTCTAACGGTTTGGAACGACACTCCCTGGACCTCACATGGTTACGTGGATGGCACCTCCTGTTGGTCTTCG
Organism: Durusdinium trenchii; assembly: GCA_963970005.1. NCBI lineage: Eukaryota > Dinophyceae > Suessiales > Symbiodiniaceae > Durusdinium > Durusdinium trenchii. Next base: position 648,185 of record CAXAMN010021917.1, read on the forward strand.
GAAGATGCTCCTCCTCTTCAGGCCATGCCATCCGACGTAACCATGTGAGGTCCAGGGAGTGTAGACGGGCCATGACTCCGACACAGAATCCGGGTCTAGTAGGCAACCAAACCTCTTTGGGTCCCTTCTGAAGGGGTGACAATGTCACACCTCTCCGACCCTCAGACTAGAGGCCCTGTCAACTTGCAGGCTTCACATCTCACATCGAATGAATCAAAGACCCAAAGATCAACAAAAACGCCCTGGCCCACTCTTTAGTCTGTGGTAGAGGTATGAACCACAACATCTGGCAACCCCATACTTTTTCTACAAGCAGCAAACGACAATTGACAGACAACATGTCGTTGTCAATGCTTAAGGTGCATTTGATGAGACGCCATGAGACGCCTGCGTGGCTAGTTGATCTGCGTCTGAAGAACACATCCTGTGTTTGGAACCCATGTCAGCAACCTTTAGGCTTTTGGTATCCTTTCGTCGAACACCTGTGTGTTTCGTCGAAAACCTGACTGGACTTCGAAACAGTTTTGCCGCTACTATATAGCACGCTAAGCTGTTAGTGTTGAGAAGACATGTGTTTCGAAGATCAGGCAAGGTGTTTGTGCAGTGGTTTTTATCAGTTTTTGATACTGTGTTTAAAACAAAAGGTGTCCCGCCAAACCCAACACAACTGCCAGCAGCCAACGAGCAGCCCCCCGCCTTTTCTGGATGAAGCAGGATCTTCCGAATGTGCAACATGATCGCTTCCACAAACTCATAGCTGCACCTTAAGGGGCCAGTGGAAGATCTGCTACAAAGATCTCAGGCAGTTGAGACAGAAATTGCACCCCTGGAACATTGTGTGTTCTTCTGCATCAACCGAGCAGTGACCAGTGACCCACACGTGGTGCCATAGTTAAAAATGTTGGTCCTTGCGATGGGGGTCTAATTAGCCTGAAACAAAAGCAGGGAGCCTTATTTAAACTACCACTAACCTGATCGGCATCCTTGTCAAAGGGCAGTGGCATTCACTACGACCATCAATTAAGATGAGTGGGATGTGATTTCAAAACCCGAATAATTTCACGCAGCAATTATGTTCCCTTTTGTGTTGTGTCCAAAAGAGATTCTATTCATGTTTGGTTCGGGCAAAAAATGGGCAAAGCATGGGCAGTTCATGTGGTGCCTCGCATGGCACAGCCAGACCCAATGCCGAGGCACCTATCCCGGTAAGTTTCTTAAAACAAGAGGGGAGGAAGTGCAAAAGAAGAGCACTTCACGTCACAGGCCAGTCTGCTGCAACAACGCGGATCCCAGCTGAGCTATTGCGAGCGCGTTGCATTTCTTGGGCGCGTCACGCACCTCACGCACCTTTCTGGGCGGCGACGGCCAATGCAATTGCGTGGTTCGCAAGCTTCGGCTCCGTGCCACCGCCGCAGTCAGGGTTCCAAGCACATTCAGAGCCTTGATCACGCCCATTGCATGCGCAAAAAAAATCCCGCTGTCGCAAAGCAAGTTTGCAGATTTGGGTAGCGGCACATGTACACCAACTCCGACTGCGGACGCAGGCAAACACGCTTTCGGCAACAAGGCCTGGGCAATGCAAATGGAAGCTACACGGCAGCCAGGTTCGACCCTGTTTGTAGTCCGTGGCAATCACGATACTTTTCCGAAACTTTAGTCCAAATCAAGGTACCGGCCCCAAGCCAATTGAAAGAATATCGCGACACCAGATAACCGACAGATGTTTGGTCTTCCTCTTCTTTCCTTTTTCTTCCCTTTTTTTTGGGGGGACCGCCTGCTGTCATTGTGGCCCTGGCATCGAACCCAGCCTCAGCCTTCATGTTCCTCTTTCGGTGCGCTGCGGTTTGGTACACCACGTCCATGTCCTATTTCGTATCGTTGGCTTATCAATATACTGCCATTTGCTTTCCACTCGCTTTCTTGTTCCTTGTCTGGCAGCGTCATACTGAGTCATACTGATGTTTCATGCGTGTTCATTCCTTTTCATTCCTTTTTCTCATTCCCTCTCCGATTCCTTTTCTTCTTCCTTTCCCCCCTCCCCCCCCCCATGAGTCACGTCAACTGTCCCATCAGGTCACCTGCAAACCACCTGCAAACTCACGGCCAGCCAGAGAGGCTTTCAGGCTCGATACACACAAAGGATAGAACATGACAACAAGCAACAAACAATGGCAAACACATACACACATATTAAGTTGTGGTTGGTGGTGTCATCAGGGAATCAAGGAGTCTAATATGCACCTTCCTTGATGACAACACCAACCACAACTCAACCACAACTCATCTCTAATTCTCGACACCACACCGGGACAAGGTACAACAATGCTGTTCTGCGCTGAACGGGATTCACTGTTCTGCGCTGAACCTGCCTTGGCCAACGGTCTGGGTGCCCAAGCTCATGGAAGACGGCGCTCTGGTGCACCGTGCGCTCCAACCCGGCAAGGCCGGGGCCCGTTCCCTGGAAGCAAGGGAAAGAAACGTTTTTTTGGAGGGTTGTGGCAGGTTTCACTGCAGGTGGTGATGTTGCCAAGTATTATTCCGAGTGAGAAGTTGTGTGGTGTCTAGCGGTTAAGCTGGTGGCTTTGCACGTGGTTTTAGGGTGAAGAATTAGAAAAGGGATTAGAAAAAGACCTTGAGGGAATTGCTAGCATGGTGGGCATGGTACCACGAAGTTGAGAATCTTCGCATACCAAAGTAAATAATGACTCGGTGAGTAACATATGTGTCTATCATGTTTTCCAAGGTCAGGACAGCTGCTTTATTGAGTTGGTGACTTCTTGTCACTGTTCACTATTCACTATTTCTGTTCGGTACCAGGCAAAGTTCACAAACAAAGATGGTTTTCAGGAAACACTCATACACTGCTCCTCTGTAGCCTGGGCTGCAATCACACGATGTCAATGTCATCCACGATCCCGGTGACCTGAAAATGATCCAACACCAACAAAAAAGGTTCAGGTGACTAGTAACTAGGACCCGTCACCGACCGGGGTACCGGTTCCTGGGATAGCCGAACGTTCGGGATAGCCGTGCCACCTCTGTTTGCTCGGCTCGGTCGACCGAAGACACATCTCCAGTCTCCGCCTCTTCGGCGTCTCCATCGGGTGGCATGCCTAGTGAGTTCTGGGAAGGCAGGGAGGTCTTTCGGACTGGCAGGTGATTCACGCGGGAACTGGGAAAGAATTGGAAACACAGCTCGAAGATGTTCAAAAATGAATCATGGGTTACAAAAAAAAAACGAAACCAGTCCAATTAAAATCATTGGTCAGTAAAGCCCGTGCAACCTGCTTCTTGTCCCAAAGTGATCCGCCCAGGCGCATTGCAGGCGCATTCAACCATGGCCCCGACCCAGAATTCACCAAAAGGAGTGGCCAAGGCAAAGGGCCAAAGCACGCCCCAAACGAATGAGTTGCTACCCGGACCATCCTGTCTGGGTGTCCCATGGACTACCCTACACGACCCAGAGATTTCCATGACACCCACTGGATGGTCCATGTAGAAAGCACCTTCTATAATCTTCCCATCACGTGCTGTTAGTGACCCAGAGGTCATTTAATCTTGCTCCAATGAGACCCAGACCCGCAAACCCCAGGTTTCTTTTTGTCCATCTATCACAGGGGGTTGGATGGCCTCCATGTATATCCGAGGTCTTCCAATGACTCATTTTACTCCACCTGGTAGCCACAATCCACCACTACCATAGGGGTACAATGAGTCATTTGGACTGTCAGGGTTTAGGCCATCTGGGTCGACATGTCGATACTGTTCCCTATCAAGTCTGTGCAGTCGTATGGTGCCTCCTCAGCCAGCCGCTGGCGGTCTTCGCCCGCATGCATGGCCGAAGCTGCGTCGATTGTGCTGGGAGACCACGGAAGAGCGGGGAAGCCTGGCTTTGTAAAGCAGAAAAAAAGAAGATAAAAAAAAGTAATGATACCATGCTGAAACCCTATGTTGCCATCGTTTCGCCATGTGTTCACAATATTTTGACCATGCCATGGTGCTTACCCATTGGTTTGTCTGCAGTCAATGCTTTTCCACCTGCCGATCAAAAACCATAGAATCCTTCCGTCGGGTTTTCTCATGTGCCGCCCTAAACGCAGGCGTTCGGATCTGTATGGGTCACCCGATACTTCGGTGACGTCGAGCGAAGCTGAGCCCAAAACGCAGCACGCGCTTGAAGTCGCCGCAAAAACGCCGTTTTCACGGGCCGCGTTCCATTCCGCGGGTTCCGCGGGTTGTGGTGGGGCGGAGCTCGAGGGATCTTCGTCCAACTTCTGTGGGCCAAATGGAGCCCTTTTGAGAAGTCTGGATGCATTTCAGAGAAGTTCAAGTGGGACGAAGAGAAGTCATCCATTTCAGAGAAGTCATCCATGCAATTCGAGTCTAATGCATTTCAGGATGGCAAAGGGGTTCCATCCTGGGTTCATCCGATCTGTTGGGCTGCCAGCATCCACCCCTCCGGAGGAATTCTTTGGATACGGAGAGAGGAGGAGGTTCGGTGGTCTTTTGTGCGAGTTCTGTGGCTTTTGCGAAAGCAAATGATGTTGTTTAAGAAAGCATTAAAAAATGCTTCAACAAGTCTCCAGGACGTCATGGAGCGTCCAATTCCAGCACAAACACGACGTCAGTCAACGACGAATTGTCGTGTGAATTCGACGTGAACACCCACCTACAATTCGAGACAGTTAAATTCAAAGGTTCTAAAGGGGGGTAACCCCTGTAGATCAAGTAGATCTTTTTCATGGATCCTCAGGCCAACCCGTTGATCTGTCCAAATGCGGAACCCCTGAACTGCCTGAACTGCCCCCCCCCCCACACCGAAGTTCGGTCATAAACCATCATGTTTAACATACTAAAATAACATGAGCTCGTGAATGCCAAGACCAATGGGGGTTCGTGCCATGGCGAAGCCAATGAGCATCAGAACCAGGAAGAGTCCAGATTGCGAGACCTGCCGAAGCCGGACGCTGCGGACGCGAGTGGCGGCTGCGCGTCCGGCTTACACCGAAGCCCGAACCGTGATGGCACCAGGCCGTTGGCGAAAAGGACGTGGAGAGAACACATAGTGACTATATATGGCACTGAAGAAAAAGAACACGCACACATGCACACACATAGACTAGTAGGACATACATCGATGGATTCCAGACTGTGCTCGAGCCAACAACCAGCTCGAGCCAACAACATGCATGGTCATCATGGCCATGGTCAACCGCTTTGAATCTCAGGTGGAGCCCTGCAGGAACCCCCCCAGGAGTCGATGAGTCGATGAATTCTCGGGGTGGTTGACAGAGCATGCAGCCCCACAAGCCTGAAATTCCTGAACAACCACCGAATTGAACTGTTTCAAGAGTACAAAAACCAACTTGGGTCCTTTCCAAATTCCAAAACCAGCTGCACGGGAACCGTCGAATTCGTCTCCAAGGGATTGGTGTTGATATTGGAGGACTGGCACTCCCAGCGAAACTGTTCAAGGAAAAATCTTGTAGTTCCTGGGATGAAGGAAACCAGGGTATTGAGGTGGGGATGGTGTTTGCTACTCCAAGATGTCTAATAGCGGTGGTCCTTGTAAGAGCCGCTTCCCCTATAATGTCGACTCTCGATGAATCACGCCATAAAACCCTCTTTTATGCATTAACCGTATACATTCAGGTTTTGCCATGGTTTCACCACTGGACATCGCGGGTTTCATCCACAACCTTCAGGAACACCATGAAGGTGAGGAATAGCACCTGGCGAACAAACCCAACGAATCTCCGTGTACATCTTCCACAGTGCAGAGCTCACTTTCCTTCACCCAAAGGTCCAATTTCCGTCAATTGGTTTGACCGTGCTCAAGCCTGAAGCCTTACGGCCTTATTCACAAAAATTGAATGGCAGGTTCTTGCAGTTTACACGAATTTTCCACCAGTTCACGAAAACGATGTCAAAGTTCCTCAAATGTTTAATTTCATGTTTGGTGGTTGTAACAAACCACGATGAAACCATCCTGCTTGCTCGAAATGTTCTGCCTTCGTCTTCGCCTTGGTCCGCACTACAACAAGTAGGGAACTGCTAAAATGTTGGCATTTATTGGGGTTGAGTAACCCGCGCTGCGATGAAAAAGGCTGCCCAATTAAGTTGAAAACTAGTAATGCATGTCGGAAACCATGACTAGGGTTTACCTTGTTTTACATTCTTAACCTACTACTAAACCAACAACATGCGGGGCGATGTTAGGCAAGTTTTCTTAAATTTAGGCAGGCTCCTAAAGCAACCCTAGCTGGCCACCTCTGTCCACCCTGGCCGTCCACCCACACACACACACACGTGCATCCTTCCCCAATGGCACAGAGCCACGCAAATACACTTTCCACAGAGGCCGCGCAAAACCGGCGACAGCACCTCAGAAATCTCCGCTTGATGTAGCAGTCCGCAGTGGGAAACTGTGTGTGTGCGCGCAGAGAGGTGTATATGTTTCAGGCCCAAATCAATCAAACCCTCAAGCACCGCCATGGTCTAAACGAGACACATTTTCCAAACGAGCAAGGCAGAAAAGAGTGCCCTTGAAGATCTAGGAATTCAGATGTTTTTGTCCTTGTCTCCTCCCAATCTTACGATATTTCAACCATGTAGGAAACTTTATGTGTCAAATCACCGTTTTCGAGGTAGGTTGATGATGGTGTTTACTGCTGATTGCGCCAAGTGAGAGCTGCGCGCTTTGCCAGGCACTTTGGGGCACGTTGGCCGAAAAAACAAACATGTGCTGCAAAGCCATGTTTGCCTGCACCTAGTTGGCAACAAGAAGCCATTACAATCAATCATATTGAGCCCCCTTTCGCGTCTATTTGCTTAGACAATCTCATACATATATATATATATATATTTAAATGAGACACGTCCAGTTTGAGGCTTTTATTTGACACCTCAAAATGTCATTCAACGAAAAAACTCTTCCAAAAGCACAACCTCAAAGATTGTTTTCAACCTCGGCTCATCTATAAGGTGCTTGTATCAAAAATGCCCATCATCGCCCCCCCTGCTGGATTTTCAGTGCCAGCAGCCATTCCTTTGCGTTGAACGAAAGTGGCCAGAGCCTTGTCACAGTGTTTCCGCCACTGCGAAAGCTCGACCTTGCTTGTACAAAGCTTTCAGTGCCCTCTACTTCCTTCGCTATCGTCATCTCAGGACTCAGGACTCAAGAGCGTCCTCAGACCCAAAAAGCCTCGCGCATCACTGTTGCGCTGGATGGGGTGGCTTTGCGAGCAGTCTCGGTGAAGGGCACCGAGAGCATTTCACTCTGCATACCTCAAGCTCAGCAGGTAGTAAACTATGAAAGTCGTGAGGTCAAGCGTTGGAGATCATCGTCGGAGTTGACCACACTGTTTCAGCCCCCTCCCCATGAGGTTGACTCAGAATGCATGTGCGATTTGATGCTGTAACCGTTCTTGGGCTCTTTCCAATATTGACTTGAATCGTTTCTTCAGTTACTGGGGTTTCTGCGTTCCATCGCTTGGTAGCACACCAGTTTGTTGTCGCTTTCAGTATATACTTAGGTGTCACTTTTGAATTTGTAAAAATACACTTATAAGTCACACTAACGAAAGTTTTGTAAGTCTGAAAAAGGACTTACAGAGAATTTACAAAGACTTACAAAAACCATGTTGGGAGAGTGTTTTGGCAGCACACGCAGCGTGGGGAAATTTGCACGCATAAAGCCTGAGAATTCTTGTTTCAAACTATGAAACTCTGATATCTATATAGCCGCACATCTTCTTGATATAAACGTATGTTTCTTTTAAGTATATATGAAACGTACCGGTCAATGCACACACATCATATGTATTGCAGATACTGGGGTTGTCCACGATCGAAACTTTTGTGTGTTTGCTTTTCATATTTCGGTCATTACCGATTGTCGGTCGTTACCGGAGGTTGCGTTGACATTGACCGTTGCGTTTTGGTTTATGTCAGGGGCACCTTCATCTTGGCCAGGAAAACTGATCATGGCGGTAGAGGATGGTATGGGAATGGTATAGGGTGGTATAGGGCGGTATAGGGTGGTATAGGGGTGGTACAGGGATGGTATAGGGATGGTATAGGCACCCTGGCTGGTATAGGGTTGGTATAGGGGCGGTATAGGGTGGTATGGGGTGGTATGATGTTTGGGCCACCAATACTGGTCAATGATTGTCACGCGGTGAAGACCGTTGCCCAAGACCCACGGTAATGACCGTTCCCAATCCATATACGTCCACTATGCAGTGACAATATGTCTGAAACATGTTTATATTAGCAAGTGCAGCAAACCAAAGAATCACAAACCAAATCTTTCAGCCAAGGCTGACTTTTCCCAATTCAAAAGCCAGAAGGATTGTATCGCCAAGAAGCACAAAAGTGGCGCTTGCTCACAGTTCAACCACAAAAATTGAAGTTTACATTCTTCAAAAGCTGCCTCTTGCATGTAATAGCACATGAAAACCAAGAAACACAATTTAAAAACGAACGAAACAAGTTTTTCAGAATTTACAAAAATTTACGAATTAGTTTTTGTAAATTTTGTAATCATACTTATACTCAACTAAAAATTCAAAAGTGACACCTAAGTAGGCACTGGCATTGATGCAGGATCTATTTGGGCTTCAGTCAGGTTTGGTTCTTCATGGTTTTCTTCTGCGAGCGTTTCACTGTCTGGCTCTTAGTCGGATGTTCTTCAGTCGTGGTTGTAGTTGTAGACTGTGGTCTATGACGTCTCTCCTCTCGAATTTCGGGTCTGTTCCTGACAATAACGGCCTGGCGGGAAGAATCACTTGCTGTTGTCAGAAAGAGAAATTGGATCAGTCCAGCCACCCAATGGTCTCAGCCAGGCGGTTGGTTCCTCCCGCGTGGTCCTGCCCGTGGTTGGGAACCAGAAGTACACTACTTCTAGCATCCGGGGGTCTTCCAGGCGCTTCCAGAGGGGTGGTTCCCAACCTTAGAAGCGGAAAGGCCCAAGAGGAGAGAGGAACTTCAACAATGCGGCTCCCCCAGACTCAGAACTACATAGACGACGCAGTGGCAAGAAAGCACAGCAAGCGATGACAGAATGTAACGATGAGGATGGCGACGATGATCTTAGAACAGAATCTGCTCACAGGTGTAATTTCGCCACACTGTGCGCCGAAACAGCACAGCGAGGCCAAGCACCGTTTACATCACCAATCATACGGCTCACCAGCGACACGACGCATTTAAATTTAGACACACGAATCCTTCCCGCCCCGTATTGACACGGAGCCACGCAGACACATTAACACAAAGGCGTCGTCAAACCGCATGGCACGGCGACATCACAGACGTAATTTTTGTGGGCCACGCACTCCGAAAAGCAAAGCAAGGCCACGCACCGTTTACGCCACCAATCACGCAGTTTTGAGGCCACAGGTTGCCAGCGCTGCTTCCCGCACTACATGTGCACAACAAGGTTACCAGTTCTGAGCCCGCAGCTCCCAGAAGCAGCTTCCACTCACATGTGTCAACTTACACGTTGACCAATGACAGTTGCACACGTTACACACGCATTACGCAACTTCCACGGCAGTTGCACACTTGGGCAACTTCCACCTTGATTTCAACAGCAGTTGCATATGCCTGGCAACTTCCACCTTGATTTTAGATGACATTTACGACCTAATTACATACTTTGGCATTTTCGACGACCGGCAGCAACGTTGGCAACATGGCCCGGCATTTTAAACGACAGTTCCACACTTTGGCCACGGCCACCGGCAACAGCTACACGCACTGGCGACACCTTGCCAACATCATATTGTCTGTCTACGGAAGCTCTATTCCATGAGCATCAAGACAAGGGCTGTATAGCATGAGCAAAAAAGAAGTCACTAAGAACATATGTCTCCACAACATGCGCATCAAGAGAAGAGTCACAAGAGAAGAGTGAAAACATTCTCTATCTATAACTGTATGCCAAAAAATAACATGAGCAAAGAAGAGAGGAAGAACTCTTCTTCTCCATATCTCGAATTCTTCAATATATTCTCTCTTCAGGCGGCGGGGCGGCGCCGGCCAGGTCAATCGAGAGGCAACCCTCTGCGGAGACCGTTCAATGAACGTGAGGGTTTTTGCAACTGTTGTCTGCCCGCGGGCAACCCTCTGCGGAGATCGTGCGTGTCAAGTGCTCAAACGTATGGGTGTTTGCATGTTTTTCTGCGGGCAACCCTCTGCGGAGATCGTGCTCCGCTGAAAAGTTTACAAGCGAATAATATCTAAGAATCGTGTTTTTACTAAAATGCGTTGTAAAGGGAAAAGGAAGACCCTTCGATCTGGATGTTAGTTTCAATTCCTGATACGAGTTTAATACATCCTCCGTTTTGGGGACACCCCATTTAAAAAATAGAGATGTAGTCTTTTTTAATCGGGGGCCCTTGTGTGTTTATATCAGGTGGAAGGGATTGATGTTGAATCTACAGTAATTCTGTATTGTGCAATCATTTAGTATAATCCTGTATTGCTGCTCCTCTTCATCTTTAAGACCTGTCGTCCTCTTTCCAATCACTCCCCAACTTCCCACACCGAATTATTCAACCCGTCTACGTAGGTCTACCGCTCTTTTCGTCACCGGCCCCACCAGCCACCTGGCCACCTCCGTCCGGCCTCGGAGTGCCGGGCCACCTTGCAGATCCGCATCACCCGGAAGACCCGCACCTCAGCGGAAGCCGCCGACGCGGCGTTCGACCCGAAAGCCGCCGGCTTCGGCGAGCTCATGGCGCCCTCTAAGAGTGAGGTACCATGGCATTGTGCTTATGCACTGGTTAGTGTTGATTTGGGCTGACGTGTTTTCCTGAATTGCTCCATGCTTTTACTGTTTTCTGGTTGGGTTTCCATATGGTGTCTGGTGGTTTCGTGGTTTTTGTGAGATACTTCGGATTGCGGGATCGCTTTGCTCAGTTGGTTTATGATATTTGTTTTGCTTGTTGGGGGCCTGCCATAAGGAATCTCTGAGGTAAACAAGATTCAACCCACCTAAGAGCCCTACTGCACAAGAACACATTCCCCACATCGACCTGTGCAGGCCACCAAACTATATAATAGTGATTCATAGTGCAGTTGTTTCCTGAATGTGGGAACTGCTCTGAAGGCCCTGATAGGTGGTGCTACCATTACAACCACAGTTCGCCCAGGGAGCGTGCCTACGCAGACGGGGGCTCGCAGAAGCCAGAAAACGCATCGCCTTTGTTAAATATCAAACTGTTTGTGTCTGCCTTGAGATGACCGCTTCCAGCAGCAAGAGCAACCGACTTTTTATTCTTTCAGTTACCGTCAGTACGCCCCGCGGCCCCTAGATGAGACAAATTATATGTCTTGCAAAAAGCATGACAAGAAGAAGGAGACGCAATGCCTGACATGCAGCACAAGAATCTGTCCGAAGCTTGTGAGATGGAGCATGGGCTTAGGATGGCTGTGCCACGCAGGAAAGATACGTCAAGAGCAGGACAAGGGACGTTTTCAAGCGCTGAGTTCACAGCTGCAGCGACAGACTGCGGAGCAGAGGGCGGAGCCCACATTGAAGCTTACGTTCCTTCTTTCGTTCTTTCTTTCCTTCTTTCCTCCCTTCCTTCGTTCCTTCCCTCCCTCCCTCCGTCCGTCCGTCCTTCCTTCCTTCTTCCTTCCCCCCTTGCCTCTTTGCTTCCTTGCTTTGCTTCGCTTGCCTTCGCTTGCCTTCGCTTGCCTTCGCTTGCTTCGCTGGCTTCGCTTGGCTTCGCTTGGCTTTGCTTGCTTGGCTTTGCTTGGCTTTAATAGAAACAAAATCACAAGCAAAAGCAAACTCCGATGGGCTCATGGAGCTCGTACTTTTTTAGGATGTGTGTCTGTTCATGTCTTTTCCCACATTCAGGAAACAACTGCAGTATTAATCACTATTATATAGTTTGGTGGCCTGCACAGGTCGATGTGGGGAATGTGTTCTTGTGCAGTAGGGCTCTTAGGTGGGTTGAATCTTGTTTACCCCAGAGATTCCTTATGACAGGCCCCCCAACAAGCAAAGCAAATATCATAAACCAACTGAGCAAAGCGATCCCGCAATCCGAAGTATCTCACAAAAACCACGAAACCACCAGACACCATATGGGAACCCTACCAAAAAAAATAAAACATCAAGAAAACAAACAACCGCACATCTCAGGAAAATCAAAGTGTCAGCCCATGATGACACAAAAGACAGAACTTGAAACATTGCAACTAGAACCACCACTTCTGCATTGCCCTCCAGCTTGCCGGCGCTTGAAGTCTTCCCTCCTCTCCCGTTCCTCTCAGTGCCCGAGCCAAACGCACGATGCGCACCATGCGCAGGGAGCGCATGGATTTGGTGGCCTGGTGGGTGGCCACGGGTCTCCCTGTGGCCAAAACACACCCAGTTGAAGATGACGGGTGAAATCTCCTCTTGAAGTGGGGGGGTGATGGACAATATTTCTTTTTGAAGTCTGAAGGTCAGGGTGATGAAGATCTTTAAATATTTTAACGGGGCGTTGACAGGCTGGCTCTGCGGGATGCCAAATCATCTCGAAGTGACCCAAGTTGGGACCAATTCCACCTACGTGTACCGTGTGACGAACGAAAAAACATGGAATAAAACACTATATAGCAGTCCGTTAGTCAATCGTCTACCACCTGTGGGATGACGATACAAAGTCGTACAAAGTATTGGGTCAACCACCAGACGTGCATTCCCAAGCCGATTGGGCAACAGGAAAATGTGGTCATGCTCCGGGATTGGTTCATAGTCTATCTACTCCAGGGTTTGTCGTCACGAGCGGCTCAACGGTCTACGTTTTCCTTTTCGCCTCGCCCTTCACCTCAACAGGCACAACCGGGAATCCAAGCGATCCGATTCGAAAGCGTGTCTTTTCTCGAAGCCGTCGGATCATGTGCACTTGCTTTGTTTGTGCTTTGTTTGGCCAAACACTATTGTCACTGATTTAGATTCAGATTTATCCTTTTGTCCTGACAGGGAACAAGTAATCTTCTGACCTCTAGATCCTGAAGAGCATACAAGATTATACCGGAGCGAGCATCCTAGAATACATAGACCGATAATGACTGATATATCCGATAGACCATCGAGCTGTTAGAACCCTTCTCAAAGTATGAGCCCGGTCTCCACACAAATCTTCTGGGTACTTTCCTCGAAATCCTCGAAGCCCACAGGGCATCCCATGATATCAATGCCGTTCGGACGCGCCTTCCATCGTTCGACGTCGATGGCCGGCCTTTCCCAAGTGGGCGAAGGAGTTCTTCTGGTCATCCTGCCGCAGCATCACACCCAGTAGGCTCATGTACCTCCGCCGAGAGTTCAAGTCCCTTGGCCCAACGAATGGCTGGAAGGGCGGGAGCGACTGGTTCGACGACTGCGGAACTCAGTTGAACAGAGCTGTGAATTTGTCATCCGTTTTGACAGACAAAAAGATCACTGCTGAGACCTCAGAGCCTCAGACCAACTGGTGGCATTCGATTTCCCCGTCTTTTGCTTGCTGTTGGGCTTTCTGTACGTTGCGTCTTCGACTCCTAGGTCATGGATAGCCGAACCAGCCCAACCCGAACCGCGCGTGCCCAGGGAAGACGGCCAAGAAGTCCACGATGTTGAAGGGATTGGCAATGAACCTCCGAGGTTCCCGAGGTCCCCGAGGTTCCCGAGGTCCCCGAGGTCCGCTTCTTTTCTCCAAAGGCGGGCGATGAACATGACCAGCTTCACCCCAGAATTCACCCAGAACAACTGGTCTTGACCTCAAAGTGGCCGTTGTCTGTTGACCCGCCGAAGGAAGCGAAGTGTTTAAACACCGGGATACACTGGGGACGGCCAAAGCACACCGACCTGAGCTGTTCGGTCCCAACGGGGACGCGGTTGGTTGCCTCGCATCGTCTTCGAACCCGGCTCGCCCCCCCCGGGATTGACGGTGGATGTGAAGCTTGAAATGGAGAGAACTCTGTGATGCACCTTCTAATGTTGGATCTTAATTAGCAACAACCCACCCCTAGCAAACAATCCCATGTTATACTGCTGTAATTCGGATGCGACATTATACTGGAATTCTTGAACTAAAACCTTTTCATGATCCATGAATCATGGTAGAAGAAGCGACAATTCATTCGACGGCTCGATATACAATACAAGAGAAACGACCTTACAGTAACCCATCTTATATAACCCACATGGGCAAGTGGAAAAAACATTGACTAAACCTGTGTGTCCAGTGAATGCCTGAACCTCCCCACCTCAAGGCAGCCCCACGTGCTCTAGACTTCCGGCACCGGGCTGCATCTTCTGGGCACCACCGGGCTGCATCCCCCTATCCCGGGCCATCTCCCCCATCCTCCCTGGGCGAACCGCGCTCGGTGAAGCTTTCAGAAGCATAGAGCCGCAAGGCGAACTCCGCCGTGAACAGCGCCGTGAAGCACATCTGGCCGCAGCACGACCCGCGGTTTGGCGCGGCTTCCGAGCGTGGGAGGCAGGGTATGGGCGGCTCAGTTCGGATGAAGATCAAAGCCCCTATACTATGCTGATCAGAATAGCTTCACATCTGGGTATCTCTATAAGAGGGCTATATTATGTTTATTCATCTAACAATCATGTATACATTGTGTGGGATGTTGGATGTGGCAGGAGTGATGTGGGATGTTGGAAGAGTACGAGGAGATGAATAGGTCGGGAGAAAAGGACCACAATGCTCTTGCTTGATGATACATGATGATGGTTGTAGCAAAAATGTCAAATGCCGAGACCTTGTTCCCTAAGCAGACACACGGTCCCGACGTCGTATTTTCTGAACGACTTCTTCCTCAGCCTCGCCCCGCCTCGGCGGGCAGGAAGACCGGGCTGCCAGACACGCTGGGCACCTGAAGGGATACGCAGTCGACTTCTGCCAGCAAATCAGGGATAGTCAAAGACATTCCCCCAAATAAAGGGGTACCGAAGTGCCGACATTCCGTAAAAGTGAACGTCGGGGTATCTTTTCGGGTACTGGGGTAATCTCTCGGAATGCTCTATCCACTTCTTGTCTGTGTACTTCCAGTTTTCAGACTCTTCAACGCTTTCAGACTCTTCCCCGCTCTTCTTCACCAAACAATGACTCGGAAGGGGGGACCCGGCCGTGAGCTACCGGCGGTCAGCTCATTCCCTTGCGCTCCAATACATCCAGCAGCCATACCTCCCCTGGTATAGCAACTCCTGGTACCTTCTGCCTCATTCGTCGTGCTCTTGCCACACTTGTCGCATTCTGCCCATTGGTTCCCTCTACGCAGCCCTTCTCAGAAAGGTTGGTATCCCTACAAATGGGAAGAAAAACACTCGATCTACGCAAGATCCCACAATGGACCCCCTGCTTCTCCACCAGGTGACAGTCTCGATGATGACGCACAGGGTACTCACCTTGAGAGCGTAACCCAAGGGCGAAACATAATATAAAAACACATCTTCAGAGCACATGTGACATCTTCAGTAAAACGCAGCCGCCCCCCCCTTGTGGCTGGTCTACCCTCGCCCTCCTGATTTCTCAAGGCCCTCCAGGTGCCCTCCAGGTGCCCTCCAAGTCGGTGCTCGCTTAAGTGCTGTCGTTGCTCTTCTGCTTCAGATCACGATCCCCCACAAAGACAACTGCTGTCGCTGGACACGGAGTGTTGCGGATAGTACAGATTCCCATCACCCAGCATCATCTCATTCGGGGCATGGTTTCACGGCACACACACACTCACACATGTCTCCCGCAACGGCAAGAGGCCAAGATCACCAGCATCAGGAAGTAGTGGATCGCCTGCCCCAAACGCCGTGTTTTTTACTTGGAGGACTTACAGTCATTCGGACCTCGGATCGTCCATTTTTGGGAGCCCGGTAGGATGTTCATTCTTCAATCTGTTAGTACGCGATGTTGTTCAAAATCCACCCCCTACAGTATCGTCCAACAGTGCTGAAGAACCCGCAGGCCACCACACACACGCCAACTGACATTAGTATCCAATATGCAGGCGATTCCATCCACACCAACCCGGCAAAGGTTTTCCGCGACCTGAAAGCACCAGGCTTCAACGAATCCGTAAGGAAGATAAATTTAACAATTCCAATATTATATTATATATTCCATTATTTCATAATAATATTTATTCTGGTATCTTCTGGTGTCAGCTCGAAATATACACAGCTCTGGCAAACCAAAACCATGACTGTCATGGGGTCTAAAAACATCGAAAAACGCTGGCTGGAACCTGGCTCCAGCTCGTGCCCTCCACGTGGCCCTCGGCCATCCAAGGATCTCAGGATCCGAGACAGACGCCGCCTGCGCCCCCCAGGCCGGAGTTGGGATTCTCCAGGAGGTTCCGCACGCGGTCTTTGCACTGGCCGGGCGGACGTTTTCCCGCGGGGAAGAGGTGTCCTGTCCGGACCGGAGGTGTGGGGCTGGCTGCTTGAAGCTGCAACAACACGGTGGGTTTCGAACAGTGGACCAGCTGAAGTGGGGAGTCTTCGCCCCCCTGAAAGAGAGGAGACACTGGAAGTTGGAGTTTTCTGGCATTGTGGAAGAGTTTGTTGCTGAACAAAGAGTTCGTCACTCCGGTCCAGCCTTGCTGTAATACACATATATATATATGATATATATATATGAAATCTGCAGAGCGCGTTGCACTCCCCATTGAAGAGCAGCTTTCATGGTCAAATGTGGGGATCAATCACTGGAGTGGAATGGAGTCTTCCGGACGACAAATCCCTCCAGTGCGGGAAGTTCGCCAGGTCCAGGTTCCCGGTTCGCAGATCTCAGAAGCAGTGTCTCCAGCATGGCAGGGCGTTGCTTCTCAACGAATCCGGGGACCCATGTCTACAAATGTCTCGAAAACCACCCCAAAGAAATACAAAACAGAAGGGTAAGTGAGATACACCAGTGAGTTACTTGCTCATCCTTCAGGTCAACAGATTTGATTTCCACCGAGCGTGTTCGCATGTTCGCTTCACGGCGACGCTGCGGAAATCATTGGTCATTTTGCGTTGCTTGCAGACTCTTTGTTGACTAGTAGCTTCTTGTTCCTAGTAGTAAGGCCAGGAGCCCCTATAGCGTCCTTGCTCCTAGTAGCTTTAATGTCCAACATGTTTCAAGCCTCCTTGACCCAGTGTGGCTTTCCACCGCTGTCTCTCCCAAACTCGCCGCCCCCGGCCGTGCGGTCTCCGAGCTCCTGGGCGGAACCACCGGGACGGCCGATGCCGTAGCGAAACAAGGACGCACGACGAGGGCACCGTGGTACTTCCTCATGGCCTCTGAAATCTCACAACTGGATACAACTGGCCATACTAGTTTGCTACTAGGAACAAGCAGCTACTGGCATCGCTACTAGGAGCAAGGACGCTACTAGGGGCTCCTGGCCATACTACTAGGAGCAATGTTTGCTATTAGGAACAAGAGATGGACATGCAGGACCACCGTCTACACGACTCCTAGGTTCCAAAAGAGACACTGCTTGGACCTGGATGGTCCTGGTAGAAGGGAAGGACCACAGAACCAGCGGAGAACTGGCCCTATCACTGCAAAAGGAATGCATCTCCGCTTCATGTCCTCTCCAAAAACATGATTATTGAAATGTGGGAAGTTGTTTCTCCTGATATTTCTCCTCTATGCAGCTCCGACTCAACAACATGGAAGTGGAAACCCTTTTTTATTTGTAGAGGGAGGGAACCGGTCTTTCTAGCCATGGTCCACAATTAGTGAGTTGGA
Source organism: Durusdinium trenchii (assembly GCA_963970005.1). NCBI lineage: Eukaryota > Dinophyceae > Suessiales > Symbiodiniaceae > Durusdinium > Durusdinium trenchii. The sequence goes on from CAXAMN010021917.1 coordinate 665,908, forward strand.
GTGTGTATGAGTATCTACATACCAACTAGCGGTTTCGGATAGTTTTGGGGGTTCTTCTATTCCAATCGACTTTTTTGGGTCAATCCGATCTGCTCCTCCTCCATGGTGTACCCAGCCTGGCTGTGTCCAAGGTGGGCACTCAACACATCGCAGGGCCAAAGTCGAATGTGTCGATGCTCACCATGGGCCTTGTCTCAAAACGCATACTGTAATATAAATCCATATAAGTGTAAATACATTAGATTGGCATGGACCTGTGTCTGATAGTGCGTATGATGTTTTCTTCTTGTTCATCTGCTCCTGCCCCCCCGGACCTGTTTTCGCTAGGTGCCAAGGAGGCACTTAAAAGGCTTGTCTGACAACTGAGCCGGCTCACCCAACTAAAACTGGGCTAGTTTGGGATCCACCCGGTCGCCCAGTTTGGGCCTTCGATGATTCACCCCACTGGTGCGGAAGTCATCTGACTTCCTTCAAAACGGCAATTCTTCCAAGAGGCTGTGTCACGAGCTAGCAGCTATTGGCAAGTTGCCACATGGTGGAAATACAGCTTTACACCGAACATGTCTCCTGTGGATGGGCCACATGCATCTCTCGCATGCGGTTTTTCTTGCATGCAAGCTCACTGATTTGGCTTCGATTCGCTTCCAATCCCAGCCACTGACCGGAGGGATGCATGAGGCAAAATCAAACACCACCGACCCGACCAAGCTCCCACCGAATTCGGCATCTTTCTGAAAATATCTAAAATCATGGATGCAGACCCTTCCCATCCTCTGACCAGTGCCGCATGTGAAGCTCTGAATTCTTCTGAAGTCCTGTCCACACCCTGCAGACCCTGCACCCAACTCCCGCCACAGTCCGTGACAGGCGGCCGCCTCCGTACTCCGCAGGTTTTGGTACCTGTGCCGCCATCTGAGATCCCCACAAGCCAAACCGCACCACACTACCACTACACACCACAACGACCAAACTACATAACAAACTGTAATGATGTAATCAGTAATCAGCATTACACAGAACACCTCCGTCATTCTTTTGCAGCATGTGTTCAAGAGTCCAGGAACTGAGGGCCCTGCTCAGACATGCTTCGTGCTCTGGGGCCACACCCATTGGTCAGTGGCGGCGGGCTGCACTTGCGCTTGAATAGGTTTTGATATCCAGTGTAGCATGCATGTTGGGTTTGTTTTGCTAGGGAGGCTGAACGCATTGCAATGGTTTTGGACCTTGGTACGCAAACATGATTCTTTGGAGGAGTGTCAAATCAACCATATGTTCTTTCCCAAAAGGAAAGGACTGCTCACCGAACTGGTCACGACCGAAAACCCAGCAAAAAACGAAACCAAGTCCATGTCAGGCTCTATGGTCTGAAGTTTCTGAAGATGATCTTCAGCAAAACGCGGAGTGATTTGGATTTAAGGTGTGTCCATGTCTATGCTGATTGCTAGTCGTCTTTGTTTGCAGATCAGAGAGACATCCAATGACCTCCATGACCTTGCAAGCAAACGGCCTTTTGGGCAAGAGTTGGAAGTCAAGATCGCCTGATCATGGATCAAAGGACCAGTCAAGATCCATGTCCAAAGTGAAAAATGTGTTCCCTGAATGGCCAGTCTGCCCTACCCACTGGGTCTGTATTCACTTCCATGATCGTCCACGGTTTTTTTGGGACACGTCTGCCATGTATCTTGGAGTTCAACGGCACGGTGCGACTTGAAGCGAGCTTCGCGCCAGTGGTTGAACCGAAACCTCGATCCGGTGATGTTGGTTCATGGTGTCTTTGACCGCAGCATGATTGGGCTATGCACCCCCACGTGCCCCCCTTCCTTCCTGTTGGAGCCACATGTTGCAACAAGACTTGGTTTCGTCTGAGGTTCTCCGGCCCGACATGGAATAGGTGTGCGGCCCTCTTCATCCGGATGATACTTGCACAGGTTGCAAAGGGTTATGCATGTCTGCCATGGTCTGCACTCCTTTATGGCATGGTCACCTTTGGATTTGATGCAAAATCCCAAGACTTGTGACAAAAAGAAAAACCATCTCAGTGTTTTCTCCAGAACCATCATGAAGCAGAAGTTCTTCTATTTGTCTTCCAAGCTTCAGTAATGCATCTGTGACAAAAGTAATTAGTTGCTATACTAAAAACAGTGAACATCCCAACCAAGCTCTTTCAGCCCAAACCCCTGAACGGACTTTTTGGCTCGAATGGCGACAAACCGACACGGTGCTAAAGCTCGCCTCACCACGGGCCCTCGTATCCTTCTCCAGGTCGTACATACTGAATCCGTCCGACAGCACACTGTCCTGCAAGCACGGAAGGACCAAATCAGACTAAATCAGTAGACCTAGCCTACCTCGTTAGAGATAATGTTGGATGCTGATTAGTAAATGGGTCCTCAATAGTGCTAAATTCTTCCAAAATTATTCCAGACCCCATGATTGAAAAATGGGACCTGAATAATGCTAACTTTTTTGGGGGCCCTAATTTTTTTTATTTTGGAAGCCTAATTAATAAGGCTTTGAATTCCTTCTGAGGCCAATGATTATGATTCATTAGCTGATATAGTTTTCTCTAGGTTTCTTCAAAACTGACAGCTGACCAAAACCACCAATTCCTAATTAAACCCTGTATAAAACATTGCTCCTAAACAAGTTTTCAAGGTAGTAGACCAGGAAGGCACCTGATCCTCAATAATAGATTTGTTTTTGGGTTCTCAATTGTGACAAGTGTTTTTCCACTGGAAAAGATTGTTCATGTAATTTTCCTTTCCTTAGCTCCTGAGGCCAATGATTATGATTCATTAGCTGATATAGCGTTCTCTAGGTTTCTTCAAAACTGACAGCTGACCAAAACCACCAATTCCTAATTAAACCCTTTAAAAAACATTGCTCCTAAACAAATTTTCAAGGTAGTAGACCAGGAAGGCACCTGATCCTCAATAATAGATTTGTTTTTGGGTTCTCAATTGTGAAAAATTGTTTTCCACTGGAAAAATTGTTCATGTAATCTTCCTTTCCTAAGCTCCTGAGGCCAATGATTATGATTCATTAGCTGATATAGTTTTCTCTAGGTTTCTTCAAAACTGACAGCTTTCTCACAGGAATTCTCACAGGAATTCTCACAGGAATCCAGATTTGTTTTGGTGGTAGGTTATTATAGAGGTCCCCTGTTTGTTTGAGGTAGGGGGGGGCCCTGTTTACTAATCAGGATCCAACATTACTCGGACTCGTTTCTCAAGTACAACACCTGTCTTCTGGCGCTGGTTTTTTAACAGTGGATGGCCGCCGTTGTGACGATCCCTCACCTACGGTCCATGCCTTTTTGATAAACTTAGTGGCTGCTTCGGTGTGAAGCCTCACCCAATATGAGAAGTGAACATAAAACATCACAAACATTGACAAACCGTCTATGCCTAATGTGTCCCATTCTGTCTATGTAGCCTGATGAAGATCAGACTTAAATCATCCTAAATCGATGCCCACCAAAGTCTGCGCACCAAGCAAATTTGATGGACCGCCCTGAACAAACACCCCACCCCTAAAAATTCCATGCGACGAAATCAAGAAATGCATTCCATGCACCAAAAAAACTTAAAATGATTGACAAATATGTTGCGTGGTATATGAAGAAAAAGAGGTCACCGCTTGGAACCCATCTTCGCCATTCGCTCCAGCCTGCGCGTCACATCCCAAGCGCTTCCAGGATCTGTCTCCGCGCGACGCCTCGCAAGAACTTCACACACTCCGCAAAGCGCTCCTGCACATCGAAGCGGCGTGATGACTCGGAAGGAATCCAGCTGGACAGTACAGGCCGGGTCCCCCATTGACTGCGTGTGCTTCACATCGCGTCCATCTCCGGAACAAGACCAGTGCCACACACTTCACACCCATTCAAAAAGCAACATATATATATCCCCCTTACCCGATACATTCAGGTCACTGTAAGGGGGATATGTATATATATATATAGACATATATATATATATATTCCCACCTTCACGCCCGGCTCCGCCGCGGCTGTCTTGAGACTCGCCAGGTGTGGCGGAGGCACTGGAGCGCTGAGATCCTCGCCATACTGGGAGACCAAGATGGTGCATGTGCTTCTGAAGATTAATGGATACGAGTACGATAAAATATTGTATAATATAATCTTTTTCTGCGTCGTCATTCACATATTTATCTATTTATCTATTGTATTAGTTCTATTTATCTGTAAATATTATACAGTACTGTATACTTGATCCACTTTGCCCACTTAGGAAAAGAGGACTTGAATCTTTACCACCAAAAGCTCCCTTTTCCCTCCACAGCTCACACGAGCAGTCTCGCACGGCGCCAGCTCCTGGGCAGCCGACGAGACTGCTTTGGTTTTGTAAACTAATTGCTGCAGTCTGGCGTATTTAGATGTAATTAATGTATGTTATTGAATGTTTTGGTGGCTTGGGGGGGAGAAGATTCAAGTAAAAGCCATGCTTGAGGAAACCTTGTCGCAAGTACTGTATGCCTAGGACTCTCAAGTCTCGGGCAGGATCACTAGCTTTCTCAAGAGAGAGTATATGGCAAGTGATCAATGGATAATATTTTCGCACGCGTTCATTCCCTACAGGACGGGCGTCCGAAGGCCGCCGCAGCGCCAGCGCGTCAGCGCGTCAGCCAACACCACCGTTGCAACTACGATCGCAGCTATGGACTTTTGCGTTAGCGATGATGCAAGGCCGGATTTGGATCAGTTCCAAAGCTGACCTGCTACACATGGGACTTGGAAAATCCAAAAGCGTTCTGGCAGGAACCCTCGGCCAGTTTCTTTCCTACAATTCCCTACAGCCACGGCCGGCTGCGGCCAAGACACGCCATGGGCCACGAATCCAGGCCGCGGTCGCGGCGGCAAGCAAAGTCCTTCCTGCCAGGATGTGGGCAGGAAACGGTCCACGTAGAAGGGCTCCCACGCACAACCAAGTAAGAAAGAAAACTTGACTTGGAGGACCTGTATCCTGTATCTGGTGCTTTCGGCAGCCAAGCAGGAAAATGTCATGGAGGCCTGCAAGACAAATTCATAAGAGGACGCACACGGATGAAATGGGGACGGCATTCTGCCCACTGATCAGCCACTACTTCAACCCGCAACAGCGGCCTCAAGACACGTGGCCAACTGCGTCGCGCACGGACCGCGTCTCATTGGCATAGCTCAGCCGATAGCACCCAGCTCAGCGAGCTTCGACTGGTAGACCGCCGGCGCACAAGCTGAGCCTCAACCACCTGGTTGGATCGATGACTGGGGGCGATGTTCGCAATGAGACAGTTGCCCCCCCGTTCCAATAGCGCGGCCAAGAAGCTGGCACACAAAATTGCAAAATCTCCGGGACACAAGTTCTCCTCAAAGCAGAATGGCAGGTCGCCACACCTGCGCTGGTTCTGTCCCCTTCACATCACAACACGAAGGCACCCCGCAAAAACCTGAATGGCAGCCCAAAAAGCCAAGGTGAAACCAGGACCCCGAAAAACACACGCGGCCTTCAACCCATCTGTGGATGCACTCCAGAAGGCGCTTGATCCCGAGGATCTGAGCAACCACCACTCCGAAGCCAACGTGGCGGACCACGGTGGCACAAAGAAAGATAAACCCCTGAGTCGGCCAACATTTCTTTCAGAAACAATTGGGGAAGCTGAGACCCGCAAAAGACCCTAGCGTTTTCAAAAAACAAGGTTTCACGTCCGTACGGGCCCCCCCGTCTTCGTGTGGGCAGGCCCATACCAAATGGCGTTTCGAGCGTTTCAAAAGTCGAAAAAAAGTTGTAGCGGCAGCCAATCTAGCTGCTGGGTGCCAAAGATCACCTGCTTCGAGTTGACCATTGGCCCTCTTAGTCCATTGACTCTTCACATGCTTGACGTGTTTCACAGCCAAGCGCTTCGAAGGCACACAACAAAGAACCTGCTCGAACATTCCGAAGCAAGCCTGAGGTCACTATCTCAGCGCATAAAAAGTCTTTTACTTTTACACCGAGAATCGGGTCCTCCCGCGAACCAGCGGCCCGAGATGGTGTCTCGCTCTTGTCTGACATCCGGCTGCCAAACTCAAAAAACAATGCCCGACGAACACGCGACTCGACGAAACCACGAACCGACGAAAACACGAAACGACCTATCAAACACGAACCGACGTCATTTGCCCCCCCCACCCCCCCCTGAATGACTGTTGGAACCCTGTCTGCTTCAAAAACGTGCAAATTCACGGGGGTCCGTACGGACGTGACACCAAAAACAAGCCTCAAAAACGACACTCGGGAGTTTGCATCAGCCGTTCTCACAACAAAAACAGCACCCAGGAAGCGCTACACCCCCGCTTGCTGCCCAAAAGCCACAAGGTGTGGTATCATCTTCGCAACGCACCGTGCGCTGGCAGTGCTTCGCTGCCAGCGGGCCACAGCTGCGAGATGCCGCCTTCTTGCCAAAGGCTGCGCCGCGGGCACTCCGCAAAACTGCCAAAATTGAAGGAGAACTCCTCCCACAAAAGAAAAACAAGGTTCAAGAAGCCTACTCCAAGTCAAGCATGCCTCCCCATGGGAAAAGAACCAGGAACGAGAGACCATGAATGAATTGGCTGCGCTTGGCGCCTCAAGTGCACTCTGGTCCTTTTGCCTTGCCGCCGCCGACTGGCGGCGCAACCCAAGCGCAACAGCCTTCTGCACAGCTAGCTCATGCTGCTTGCCATGGCAATCCCGCACACGGAGTCGCATCACCCGACCCGTCTTGCATGGTTGCTGCATAATTACGCTTGGCTTTGCAAGTGTGATTGTTTGAAATCGCCTCTGCCGCCCGACAACGGCCACCCGTTGCCCATGGAACATGGCGGCCGAGCTGCCCATGCAGAAGCAAGCTGTTCCAAACTCCTCTGGTGCCCTTTTCTGCCAGCATGCGCTAACACATTTTGATCTGCAAGGCCGGGCGAGTTCCCACGGAGATCTGCCCCCCAAACGGAGGGGCATCGGCAACGTCGGCAGCTAACAGCTCCATGTGGTCATGTGGTGTAAGTGGTCCGCCAAAGTAAATTCAATTCTTTCTTGTCTGCAAAACATGCCAGCCTCTGAAATGTAGGTTTCGCAAGTGGGGGCAAACAAATGGTTGAATGAAGCTGAACACTTGCCGACATGGACCCTGCTGTGCCTCATGTCATGGCAATCCGACCACTCTGAACCAAGTGGTGCACAAGAGATAAACACCCAAGCCACTCCGACATTCCGTGTGAAAGACTGAGCTACAACTAAAGATTTAAGAATGATCAAGTATACATAAGTAATCATAAGTATATATTGTGCTTTCACTTGCGCTCTTGCGCACAGAAAGCATATCTTGGCGCAGTTGGTTCATGTTGATCCACGTTGATCCAGATCCGTCCCTGATTGGTGTTTCTGTGCCTATGGTGGGGCTATGAGTATCTGCAGGTGAAGGACGACATTTCGCAAGCGTTCAATGTTGTTCCACTTGGGGATGTTGATGATTCATGATCCAGCATTTAGGCTATTATGTAACTGCTCTTAGCAGTCTTAGCATCTCTTAGCTACGGTCTGAACCATTGAGTGTAGGTGACTTGTTGTTTCCGGGGTGATTGAATCCTGACTTCTTGCTGGATTGAAGCTAGTTGGAATTCTTTCACAGGAACCACTAGGCGGGATCTCGGTGGGATTGCGGACTCCCTCAGTATCAACTCTCAGTGTTCCTCATCTATATATTGGTGTCATATTGGTTTCAACGCCGGGTATATGACAGCTAGGTGCAGGGGCTATGCACTCGCTAGTTGGTAGATCCAAAAAAGAATTGACATCTCGGGCACGAGTTGAGTTGAGTCGTTTACTTGGATCCCATCTAGAACTGACTATGGCTTTGTCCCTGGTTTGTCCTCTCTGAACCTACCGCAGCTTTGTAAGATGATGCTGAACGCCCACCTCACCTAACGATATGCAAACACTGTTTTCCTTGATCCGCATAAACAGGCTATCCAGATTGGGGGAGCTTCTGGTTTGCAATCTATTCTCAAGATCCTCCAATGTTCACCGCTGCTTTGTCACCTACATTTGCAGACCCTCAAAACAACTTCTTTCCCTGCTGCCCACCAAGCACCGCTTCTCTAAACCCATCCTCCCCACATCCTCCCCACCCTCTCTTCAACTTCTCCTCGACCCCGTGAACGTGGAAGAGCCCCACGCCCCGGCAAACATTCACCGCCGTCAACTCCTCCGAGGCGTCCATGCGGCGCTTGTAGCCTTGGATCGATGCGCGGATCGAACTCAGCTGCTGCGGGTGGTGGGTTCTTCCCCCCTTCCCCAGCCTTGGACGAGAAGGCCGCGAAGAAGGCTCACGGCCGCTGGTCGCAAGCGGCGTGGCGCGTCGACACGTTGATTTGGGTTTCGTCCACCCTTGCACCTTTCAGCAGTTCTTTGGAGGTCTCTCTTACGGCTGCTTTCAGCCTGGCGAGGCCTCGGAAAAAAAGACCGGACGGCCGAAAAAGGCGCTCGCGCTGAGGCACAGCCCATGCCATGGCCCAGCCGCGGCAGCGGCGAGAACGCGGCGATGGTCTTGGCCGAGGTCACGTAGAGTTGGCTATGGAAGAGCCCAGCTCCTGGGGATTGATGGATCCCTCTGTGGAGGGTGGGAAGGAGCTCCCCCTTCTGAGCTGACGTCTGGCGGAAGAGCAAGGGCGGAAGTACTATGATCCCCAACCAGTATTGTTGAAATCAGTATGTGACACACCAAGGAAGGGACTCCGAACAGCTAGTTTTTGTGATGATGGTGATGATGTGGTTGTCGGTGGTCACGCAACAACGCCTGTGGCAAGCATGCTGTCCGACCACACGGGTTCTCAAAGGCCCCCCAGTTGAAGACAAATATGAAAAGGAGTAGATGAGTAGATTTCAAGCTGGGGTGGAGAACCTCCTTGCATGCTGATACGGACTCAACCGCGACACATAGTTGTGCTGTTGGCATAACACGCAGACACACACACACACACCGCTTCAATGAAGGTTTCAAGATGTTTCAATGGCTTTGCGTGGCCGAAGGCATGACAAGTTGCAGGGAAACAATCCAAAATGCCTTTTGCATGGCAGTAGTAGTGCTTTGGAACGCATACTGCAGTTTTACGTGGCAGGCGCCAGGAATCAGTGACCTGGAGCTGCCCAGTCCTGCGCCTGCCACCTTTGTGACGTTGTTACAAAATGCTGACTTAGGAGACTGCGACGAACAAACGTAGAGGTGGCCCATATCATCCACAGATTTCCGTGCTTGTGTTAGGTAAAGACAGCGAGTTCAACTTGGGTATTTTATGGTATTTTGAGGCAAAGGTGGATACTGAAGGACTCTTGAATCCCCCTGCCCTAATGTCGCTGATTGGACTTCTGACATGTACATGAATGGCAGTTTTTTTCGCCGCTAAGAACACTTCAGGCAACATTGAAGTTGGTGGTAAAGGGGGTGGAAGAACAGGTGACACAGAAGACCGGTGGAGAGCTCTTTCTTTCGTTCTCCTGGAAGAACCGGGTAGTACGTACTGCTTTCTGAGACCCATCTCTAGTCCTCAGGCAAGGGTGGCCAGTCCCCTCTGCAAAACAATCCCATCTGGGGCACCGAGGCCTTCCTCAAATCCTGAAGCTGCTGATCAAAAAGTGCAGACTTGCAAGCATGATTGTGGTCACAACATATCACAAGCGCACTTGGCCACGCCTTGAGCTAGAAAGTCCCAGCGACAAAGGGTCTTGGGAAAGACCTCCTGCCACATCGTTCGAGCCAGGCACTTGGTTGCTTCGCCGCTTGACGACTGGCGGCTGAGGCTCGGTTTTGGTGTCACTGAGATCCACTGAGAAGACTGACGATAATACTGAGTAGAAAGTCGGGAGATATGGATTCTCACAAGTCCAGACTTATGTGAAGCTATTCTCGCCGCAAGCAGGATGACAGCAAACTCGGGTTGTACTTTGGCCACACATCGGGAACCTTGCATCGGGAGCCATTCTCGAATCCTTCCCTCAATCCAAGGCCACCAAATTACGTGGAAAAGCAAGCGTGATGAACACCATTTGGTGGGTCTCATTATGTTCCATATCCTGGGCGTCCCTTTCTCCTATCAGAATCAGGGTGTGTTTTTTTCCATGTCGCGTATTCAATAAGCTATAGGCAAGTGCATCCGTGCAAACTGGACATGAAAAAAACAACATCCATTTCGGTCATTCATTCATGTTTCCTTCATTTCTTTGGTTTACCTTTCGAAACCGCTCCCAGTTGTCGCTTGTCCCCTCTCCTGGGTGGCTCTGGTGTGACCCGTGGCCCGTCGAAGGACTTCCTGGCGCAAAATGCTTTGGACTTCCTTGGTGGGAACGGTGGACCCCGAGGCGAAGGGGTTTGGATATTTTTGGATGGTTTTGGCTACTCGTAGTAATGCCCTTGTTACTAGTAGCTTTTTGTTACTAGTATATAGTAATGCCAGGAGCTACTAGCTTCTTGCTCCTAGTAGCGATGCCCTTTGCCACTAGTAGCTTCTTGATCCTATGGTTTGGGGTTCGCTGGAAAGGATCAACTTTGGGCAATTCCCGTTACGATGATGATGATTAGTAAAGGCCGACATCGAAAACAAATAGTGATAATCCTTTACTGACTGTTACTGGTAATGGGCTACACCCTAGATCATCTATCTTTAGATTGACTTCAGATGCGGAGGTATCTCCTGGTATCTCCCTCCTTTGTCTTAGGTCGCATTGAAGTGCTGGATTCTATCGGCATCGGGGTTGGTTTTACCATGTATTGTCCGTTCGCAGTTCTGCTCATGGCTGGTCATGACTGCTCATGAAGCAGTCTTGGGCACCCTTCGTCTTCTCTCCCACATGGACTCTGGGTGGACTCCGAGCAGAGCAACGTTTGAATGTCTTTGATGAATTGCCTCTCACTATGTGTGGCTCATGTAGCTGCTCGGCCTCGCAACATTCATCATATGCATCCCAGATCGCTCACCCCGCCTCTTTAAACAGTGATTCAACCTCGAAAAAAATTCTGGCGGAGCTTCAAGAGAGTGGAACTTGCCTTTCACCGCTGAGGGGAAACTCCTCCCCCCTTGCAAAAATCACCCCGTTCATTCACCTGCCTGGCGTGGGACTTGGATGAGTTCCGGGGGCGCCGAGAGAAAGCACATCCTCAGCCGCGTCGGTGGCTTGCCGCAGAAGAAACCCAGCGTTGCTCACAAACATGAGCCGACACCACTATGTCAGCGCCAACTCGGTCGTTCACTTGCATGGTTGGGTCCACCATCATTCGGTGGAAAGGGGGGCCACCGGTGGCGGAGTCTTCCAGCAGCTTGCGGCAAAACAATGGCATCGGCCTCCTGGAAGACCATGTTTTCGTTGGTTTTTCTCTAACTCCACAGGTGGTGAACTCCACATCCCAATGACTCAGAGAGTTCGTCACGCAGAAACCCCCAGACACCTGCCAGTTTGGCTGAAGCCAACGACTGCGCTGACCGGAAGTCGTGCAACCAGACGGTCAGACCTTCGCAGGAGGTCTGAACCGCAACCTCGATCCAGGCGTTGCATCCTCTACTCAAGTTCACGCCATCCACGATCTGGTAGGTACAGAGCACTTGGGCAGAAACAAAAGAAACAGCCAGAAACCGGTTCCTTCATGTTGCTACTACATGCTTCTACTTCTACGCATTCATCTCAACAAACACATTGCCAAGCGAGGGGACAGCTGCATCATCGTCCGACGCTACAGTAAGGCGTCTCCTTCCAAAGGCATCTGCCCAAAGGCACACCACCGGCGAACAAACCATTCACCCCATACACCTGGTCCAGCGCCGTGTCGAACGGCCGGGTCTCGCCGAGCAGCTCCACCAGTTGTGTTCCAGCATCTTCGAGCACATCGGAACACCAGCAGGCGTGCATGGGCATCCAAGAGCTAAAGACCTCGGTTCAAGAAGAAAGAACCACGGAAAACCACCGGATCACCAGAGAGTGGAGGCGGAGGGCGGCTCGGCATGGGATTTCGCGGGGCCGGAGTGCCTGGACATGGTGTTCCTTTTTGGGGAGGGGTGGTCTGCCCGGCTTTTGTTGAAGCAGGTGTGGTGGGGGATGAAGAATCGAGTGAAACAGGGAAATGCAGAGAACTGCCGAAAGCGTTCGGAAACCGGGTCTTGGTTCCAGAGTTGACTTGCATGTCAGTTTTGAGGAATCCTAGTTCTGAGACTGATCAAAGGCATTCACATCAGCCAGGCCAACACCACTCAGGCAAAAGTGAAGTCAAACCGTAAGGCTCCACAAATGTCATGGACTTTTCCGTTGGAGGAACACTGACCACGGCTCAAGCCTGAGAACTTGGCGTGACCCAGCGAAGTAGGAATTCCCAGTCCATCCAAAAGAAAACCTGCCGCATTCTGGTGCTGGACAACCCCCGAGCCAAGCACATTTTGGTTGGGCAACAATCTCTCGGAGATGTTGCAGGACCTCAGGAGCGCCAGCTCCCAGGGTCTTGCAGCCCGGGCCGTCTTTGTGTCATATCTGACTGGGCAACACGCGATTTCCTTCAAAACCCAGGAGGAAATCCCTCCAGAACAGGCGGCCCGGGCCTCCAGCCGCCCAGACCTCCAGGCCTAGGCCTCCCCGTTGTTCCCCCGCCCCGGTAGTGCCAAGCCACGTAGACCGGTCCCAGGTCGCTCGCACTCCGCACCGCCCGGCGGCGGTCCAGGCGACGCACGGGCAGCTCCCGCGGCGCCTGAGGCCGGTCGAGGCCGGTGGAGGCTGCTTCTGGGACGAGTCAAACATAGTCAAACTATATATATACCTATAGAACCCATTCTGGTTCACTTTTGGCTTGGGTCCAAAGGTCCAAGTAGAAAAGAAAGAGCCAAGCCAAGGGAAAAGTCATTGAAAGTCTTCCCGCCCTCCCGTCCTCATCTGAAAACCAATCCTCTGTAGGTATTGTTAATGGTATCTGGGAAGGTGAGTTGAGTTGGGTGGTTGAATGTTGCAATAACACTCACTTGGTATGCGCTGTATTGCACATCCAAACTTTTGCATGACATTCATTTGCAATGTCTGTGGAAACTAACTCCAAACCATTGTATGGTGTTCATTATTTAGCACTGCATGTATACAAATGCAGCATCATGTAATGCAGTGTGCGCGTGGTGCAATTTCAAGGGGCTCAAGTGTCATATCATAAGATATATGTTGCCTTGTCTGTTTTAAATTATGATGATATTTTGGGAGTAATTGTGTGGAAGGCAAAAACAAGGCCTGCCTGCGGTATTGGGCCAAAGCAATAACAGGTAGGCCACATATACACTGGATTTTGTTTCGTGAAATAAAGGTGACTAATGGTGACTACAGTCTTCTAGCTCTTCGTGTTGACTGGCTATTGTTTTAATCTGGCTGGCAAAGTTTTTGTTGTCTTAGTTTGAAGCGGCCAACATACTAGCAAACAGTTTGTTGAAACAGGCCTTTTGATTGTCTCATGCGTTCTTAGATTTCATGAACTGTGCTCTGAGTTCAGGATGGTCAGGAACTGCCCCACTAAGGAAAACTAAGGATTCGACGTGCCAAGGGTCGGACTTCCTTCCCAGCCACGTAAATGACTAAGGATTCGACTAAGGGCCGCACTAAGGGTTCGACGCGCTAAGGATTTCTAAGGTATCGTGAATGACTATCTGCACGAGGCGCGAAAGAAACAAAATTAGGCCCCGCTGCAAAGCAGATTGGCCCGCATTAGCCCTGAAAAGGGCATTCCTTTCTGGGACCTGACAAGTTTTTGCCGGACTCTCTATGGACTGCATGACCCAAGATTTGGAGGAACCAAATCTTGGCTTGAAGTTGAATTTACCCGCCAAAGCACCAAGTTTTGGAGGGAAAGTTCAACTAAAGACAGCACCACAACTTGGATTATCCAAGTTTTGGAGTTGTTGGGGGGTGGAGCTCGGCGCTTCGTTCACCACAGGTTGAAGCTCCCAAGTTGCCAAGTGTTGAACTGAGTTTCCATTCAGAGCACGGTTTTTCAAAGGTGCAATTCCTTGGTTGGGCCAACCAAAGAACTCATCCAAGATGATTAGGTGGCCTGTTTGCACTCTCAGGCTCACTTATTCTCATGTCGACTGACGCTCACTTTTGTGTCCTGATTCATCCTCACTTCACTCAACCTGATTTGCCTTCACCGCTTGGCTTGTTGTTGCTCATGATGTCATTAGAATGTCGCTGAAACAGCCAATGGTGACACAATGCATACCATGCAAGCTGACAAGTTGAAGATTGTGACGAATTCAAACAATTCACAGCCTTGTCACCGCTCTTTGGAGTTTGACTCCAAGGTCCTGCAGCCACCGTCATGATGCCACCACCATTGATCCAGCGCCTGGGGCGCAGGGTCACCAAAAGTTTCTGACACCAACATATTTGGGAACAACCATGGTTCCTATCAGGCCCAAAAAAGCTGCGCTTTACTTTGCTGTAGCTGTGACCATGAGATTTTCTGGTTTAACTGTTCAGCAAAAGACATCTACAAATAAGTGTGCGCCAAGTACTGAGGGCAGAGCTTGAATTTTCAAGAAGCCATGACAAAGCCTAAATCTGAATGCAGCTGAGCAAGAATGACAACGAATCTGAGTGAAGGCAAATCAGGTTGAGTGAAGTGAGGATGAATCAGGACACAAAAGTGAGCATCAGTCGACATGAGAATAGGTGAGCCTGAGAGTGAAAACAAGCCACCTAATCATCTTGGATGAGTTCTTTGCTTAGCCAAACCAAGGAATTGCACATTTGAAAAAACCGTGCGCTGAATGGAAACTCAGTTCAACACTTGGCAACTTCGGGGCTTCAACCTGTGGTGAACTAAGCCGAGCTCCATCCCCCAAACAACTCCAAAACTTGGATAATCCAAGTTGTGGTGCTGCTTTTAGTTGAACTTTCCCTCCAAAACTTGGTGCTTTGGCGGGTAAATTCAACTTCAAGCCAAGATTTGGTTCCTCCAAATCTTGGGTCATGCAGTCCATAGGCCATAGAGAGTCCGGCAAAAACTTGTCAGGTCCCAGAAAGGAATGCCCTTTTCAGGGCTAATGCGGGCCAATCCGCTTTGCAGCGGGGCCTAATTTTGTTTCTTTCGCGCCTCGTGCAGATAGTCATTCACGATACCTTAGAAATCCTTAGTGCGTCGAACCCTTAGTGCGGCCCTTAGTCGAATCCTTCCATCCTGAACTCAGAGCACAGTTCATGAAATCTAAGAACGCATGAGACAATCAAAAGGCCTGTTTCAACAAACTGTTTGCTAGTATGTTGGCCACTTCAAACTGAGAAAACAAAAACTTTGCCAGCCAGATTAAAACAATAGCCAGTCAACACGAAGAGCTAGAAGACTGTAGTCACCATTAGTCACCCTTATTTCACGAAACAAAATCCAGTGTATATGTGGCCTACCAGTTATTGCTTTGGCCCAATACCGCAGGCAGGCCTTGTTTTTGCCTTCCACACAATTACTCCCAAAATATCATCATAATTTAAAACGGACAAGGCAAATATATATCTTATGATATGACACTTGAGCCCCCTGAAATTGCACGCACACACTGCATTACAAAAGTGAGCCAGCATTTGACCTGTGTTTTCATGTAGGAAAAGACTGTTTTGGCTCCAAACCAGGGGTCAGTCAGGTTCTAAGTATATATATATATATATCCCCAAATCGATAGAAGTTCGTAGATCCCTAATGAAACATGTAAATGTCGTCTATTTCTATGATTTGGGGATTATTATGCGGCAGTCGGTGCCTTTTTGGAAGTCGTTCGATGCAGGAAAGTTCCCACATCCAGCAAGTTCGGTGATGGAGATCAGGTGCAAGGCGGACACAGGGCGTCTCCGCCCTGGGTCACGACGCTGGACCAACTGGGAATGGGTGAAACAGTGAAACTTCAAATTTGAATGGTGTATGATCGTTGTATGTGTTCCCCTTTTGAGGTGTTCTTTTTGTCGGGGTGCTGTGGAAAAAAACCAGTGGCAACGCCGAGAGTGAAAGGGCAGGTATGGCACAAGTGTAAGGTGGTTGAAATCGACAAACTGCCAAGCCCACAGTGAGGTTTGCATTCGGTGTCCATTTCATGGAAACCTGGTGCATTCTTGCCTCCTTCCTTCTCTAATTGCTATCTAGGTCAGGCCCACAAAAGGCACGGTATAGTATGTAGGTTGGAATGGGTCCTTCCTGCTCTTCATGTTCAACTCGCGTTGGTCTACAAAACGCGCGTTAGGTCGGAATGGCAAGGTTCCTTCCTGCTTTAAGGTTTGTCCTTGGGCGGTCCACAACAGGCACAGGTGCCAAAAGGTCTGCTAGGTTGGGGCTCAAGTGGGGCTCAAGGTGGAAACATTGCCAAGACAGAGTGTTCGCTCAGCAGGATCAGCGTTCCAAACCCTTTGGACCCTGTTTGGCTTTGCAGCTATTACCGTTGGCCCAATGCACCTGGCCCGTAGGCCGGAAAAGCCGACCTCGGTCACCACCGGAACCGGCCTCCGCCACCCGGTTCTGCCGCAAGACCTGCAGTCCGTGACTCACTCTCCGAGTGACTGGTCCAAGGATAGCATTTACCCAGTGGAAAAGGACGGTTGAACATGATTTAGCATCGATTTATTATATATATATATATGAAGTTCTTAGGTTGTTCTGAAGTGATTGTTCAATCAATCAATCAACGCAGAAAAGGCACTACAAACCTACAACCCCCAGTTTGTTTCAGTCCCAAATCTTGAATTGGCTCGAACAGGAAAAACATGTTAGGAACGGGATTCACCCATAGGGAAAATACAGGGTCACCGCAAAACCCTATATAGATGGACAATTCGGCGATCCGACTGACCATGCTCCACCAATCCTCCACTAATCCGTGGCCAAATGGCCTCATCCTGGTCGCTGTCCGTGGCAACAACCTCAGCCGAGTGAACTGCGGAACCTGAAACTATCTGGCTTTGACTGGGTTCCACAAGTGCTTTGACACCTGTCTTGGACATGAATGAGCGCCACTTCAAGAGGCAAAACCCGGAGTGTCTCGTGGATTCTGTTGGGATTGAGCTGAGATCGATCACTCTGGACAAGGGTATTTTATCATCAGGTTCATCCATATATATATAATATGTATATATAATATATACATAATATATATATAGTGTATATATATATATGTGTCAAAATGTAAGCCAAAGCACGGAAATCTCAAAGTCCCCGTACTTCAATCGCGGCTCTTCCTGCGCAAGGAGGGATTGTTGAAAGGTGTTGAACGGTCTTGAAAGCAGTTGCACTGGCAGTCTGGCAATCTTTGCCAGCACGCCACTCCCTTACCATGCAACTCAGAATGATCCAGTCCAGACCCCGAACGGGTGTAGGTTCACGCTCTGAGGCGTGAAGGAAGCTACCGCTATCGGCTCGGCCGGTTGATGTGTCCAAAGTTGGGGCCGTGGGAGGTCCAGGCCAAGGCCAGGTCTTCCTTCTTTCCGGAGCACGGATGATAGGCGCAACCCGACAGCATTCTGATCGGCCCTTGGCTCCTGTCTTGCAAAAGGTCTAGTCTGACCATCCTTTCAAACTCAGATCTAAAGGCATGGACCAATGTTTAGTACCCAATATTTAGTACTGAATCCATATCGGCCATGACCAGCCGTTTTCATCACTCCTCCAGGGACACTGGCACGCCCAATGCTGCGGCCAAATGTAATGCCACACAGGCTTCAACCAGAGCGTCGCCTGTCCGGGCACCAGGCTGGGCACCAGGCACAGTCCGGTGCAAGGCAACTGCGACAGACTGTGTTTGATCCGTTTGATTGAAAAGCACGGAAGGAAATGGACCACGGCAAGACTAGTCCTGGACTCAAAACCATATCCTACTCACGGAACAGGAAGGTTGCCACCATGTCAACAAAAGAGGGGGCCAATTGAAGACGCCCGTGTGAACACCTGCGTTTTCCGAGACCCACAGCACCATCGCCGTGATGAAAAGACAAGCTATAATTGGTGATGAGGGTGAAACCGCACTGCCTCTCGCAGCGTTGCTCACATATGGCATCTTGTAACAGGTCTTGGAAGCACTCAAGTCTGAGATAAAGAACCCTTCACTCTTGGTGCTCGCCACCTCTTCATACCTCCTTTTCTCCTATGTTGCTCCTTTGCGATTCCACAGTGTTACAGTCGCAAACGGTCTTACCCAGCCTGCTCCAATACTCAGGAAGATCAGCCGCTTGTGACCCTGAGCGTTTCGATCCGGTTCTGCCGGGAGACATTCGTTTCTGCATGCTTCATGGGGTGGTTGATGATGTTGATGACCAAGTATTGCAACATTGGGAGTGTCTTTGAAATCTGAACTCGAATCTCGACCCACACCATGATTGCGTCGCGAAAAGGATCCAATTCCTGGGGAGTGGAAAAGTAACTAAAAGGAAGAGCGCGGGGCATCCTACGACTACACCTGGTTTCCAGAAGCCGGCATGAAATCAAACTAGCTCATGCCCACATTCTCCACACTTCTCCCCCGCTAATTACGCTTTTTCCAGCACTCACCACAAATAGCCCACCGCCCGCCTGCTGTCGCAACTGCTTGGCACAGCTCAAGACACGCCAAACGAGGCAGGCGCAGAGTTCCAAGGTTGGGAGCTCCGTCAAATGCGCTTGCGACCTGCTCCGATCCAGGTCCGGTACCCATGGGGACGCCGAAGCAGAGGGATCCCCAAGGGATCAGCGGACGTTCAGACATAGAGGTCCCTAATGAATGAGATGGAAACGGTGTCCACAAAGACGGACTTCAAGTATTCAAGGTGTGTATCTAGTTTAACCCGGCGCACATTCACTAAGGAAATAGCATATATACCGTAAATCGAATGCGTCAAAAAAAAAATATATATATTTATATATATTTATATGCGAGCTGCGAGCCCATCGGTTGCCGGGTTTTCAGAAGTGGTTGGAGGAAGACAAAAGACAAGGTTTTTTGGAACTCGCAGCGATCTCCCTGTCTTTTTTTCTACAGAATGGCTCTGGTTTGCATGTGGAAACTGGAAGAGAAAACAAAGAATAGGGCTTCTGCAAATCTTTTGAGGCATCAACCTATTCCAGCAAATGTAATGCGGGCAGCAGCAATCTCGCAGGTCAAAGGCTCATCAGGTGTCCAACCTTTTCCTTCGTGCGAGTTAGTTTGCCACAGTGGACATTTGAACAATTGCAGTGGATTGAGGATTGAGAGTAGATGGCACAATCACCAAAAGGCGGTTTATATGGATCCCCATCTAACATCTTGGGGGGTTGTGCCATCTACTCTGAAACCACTTATAAGTTGTTATTATCTTTCAGCCACGACCTATATCACAGCGTCATTGTCCCTTCCGCATCACCCAGGGGTAGCTGAGCATCTTTGGCGATAGGTTCATCGTGGAGCCTGATCAAGCCCCCGAAACATGCAGGCTGCTTGGCTACGTGGGCAACTACAGGTTTCCATGACACGATGTGCTGATGTCCTCAAACTGTCCTGCCGAACTAGCATAGCACATGCCAAAAACTGCACCAAATACCTGGCTACGTTGAGATCACCTCACTTAAAATAACGGGCACTCCTGGAATCCCAGCCCGCAGGATCGAACTTCGTTCAGCGCTTTCAGCACCTGTGGGTACCCAATGTACGTTGCTTCGTCCGTTCGGCGCAAGCTTTCGACACTGCTCCTCCGCATGATGGGCGGAGGGCGGGGCGGGCGGTTTCACCGGCCTGGCGCTCATGACCAAAGGCCATCTGCTTTGGGAGGTCCATGCCCGCAGCACAGAGAGCAAGCCATCGAAGCCTCATGCGAAAAGCATGCGAAAAGCATGCGAAAACACGGCTTATTCAGATGAATAAAAGCATGCAAATCTGTCACCAATCACATCCCCACATCCTCGTCAAACCAAATGCTTTTAGCTTGTCAACCACTCGATTCAAGGATGGGTCCGTCAACTAATAAGAGCGAGAGAGAGAGAGAGAGGGAGAGAGAGGGAACCATCCCAGCAAGCCGATCAAAACATGCAGAGCGTTCCGCGTACACAACAACCGTCGCACGCCACCAAGAGCTCAGCCAATATCATCCCACGACCTTAATTATACCTATAAGCCGCTTATAAGCCTCTAAGCATGCCATTATAGCATTGAAGATCATTCTTACCATATACCTATAAACATCCCATGAAGACTTTCATCTATTTAGAAACAAACAAGTTTCTTCACCGTCCAAAAACCCCGTCCCAGTCCCCAGTCCCGGTTCTCTCTCTCAGCTCCCGGGACGGTTCCGCCCGAAGAAGCGCGGCGCCAAGCGTTGCTGCGAGGTGATGAGGTCCCAGGCCTCGCCCAAACGCGTTCGTAGAAATACATACTCACGGCTCACGTCTGGTAGGTAGGGATGTATGTAGGTACAGTAAGTAAGTAAGTATAATATGTATTGTATGTAATTGTATGTACAAATGTACGGATGTACAAATCTAAGATCATCTAAGTACGAATGGAAGTCCGTCCGTCCGTCGGTCTGTCTTAGGTTTGATGACCTGCTTACCCTACAGATCCAGTCGTAACTTCTCAGGTACGGTGATTGCAGACACTGCTATGTAGGTGGGTCCAGCAACCGAACCGGGTCGGTTCAGTACCGACCTACGGATCCCGGATGGGCATTGAACACCGGAGAACAATGGTTCCGGGGCAGCCTCGTCTTCTTGCAAGGGTCGCTGTCCAAGCACACGGCCATCCTGCACGGGTCGAGGGAGATCGAGGACTCCTCACAGAGAACTGAGACATCAACGACCTGAGTAGCCAACGATGTTCAACTGGCGACTGAACAAAAAAAAGGTTGAAGCACAAGTTGAAATATGACATGATGGATAGGGTAAGCAACGATGTGTAAAGCTTTGAACGGTTCCAACTTTCTTCCGCCGCCTGCCTCGCCCAGTCCGAGCCGTTGCAGCCAGATCTCAGTCAGATCGTCAGAGGTCCAGCCCTCGGCCTGTGGCACAGGTGGGAGCTAAGAGGACCTAGACAAGACTTGTCTACCAGGAATACCAAAGTTTTGGTTTGTTCTTTTATTTGTTAGTCTTTCTCGCTCTTACGTCATTAAGTAGGCGCCAGGGCAACTAGCTGCCGCTACCTACTGGACACAGGCTTCTTCAAGGAACCTCCCCCCGCGGCCCTAAAGGCGGCGCGGGGGAGCTTGCTTGAACAAGCGCTCGCACTATTCATTTGGCTAATAAACTTCTAGGAAAAATAATGATAAAAATAGAAACATGCTATTTAGTCCCCAAGTGAGTGGAGAATGGGCACGTCTCTCCTCCATACACCTCTTTCCAAGTGCTGCCATAGAATTCTATGGATGTCCATAACAGTTGTGTTTGTTATCTTCGACAATGCTGTTCCTATTTCTCTTCCATCATTGGAGGGTACTTCGTAGATCAGATCGCACTTCGGACTGGTCTACCCGCCTCAAAACACATCGGCGGTCTACACATCGGCGGTCTCCCACCCGCCTCCGGGATCTCTGGCCACCGGCCTGCAAACGAACACCGACGGAGCCGGGAGCCGCATGCGTCTGGTCTGCACATGCGTCTGGTCTGCACATCGGTCGAAAGAGGGCACTACTGGCGACTACTGGGTGCTCCTCGTTGAGACGAGTCGACTCGTCTCCCAATCCATCCCACAAATCCTGACCACTGGGTGCTTGTCCGAGTTCCCATTCTGACCGGTGCCCTCAATGCTGAGAATCTTGGCCTGTTGAGGAAAAACACCGAAAACAGAAAACGGAAAACCACTCTGGAACCGAGCAATCTCAACTGCTGAGCAGGTGTTTGGTGCCCGAAAAGTGGAGTCTTATGGACCTGATCACCCTCAAATGGTAGGATGTGGATGATTCCTCATACGGTTGATGCACAAAATCCTGCACCACTGGACGAACAAACTCATGTATACCCTCGCGCTCCCTCTTTAACATTGAGTTGAGGAAATGCGTCAAACAGAAAAGTTGAATGACAAAAATCCTGCATCACACATAACAAACATGAGACAACATTGAGTTGGGGGGGCACGGGGGTACTATTGGAGGACTACATGTGTTGCTTTTTTAATGCAAGATTTCGTCCATCAACAGAAAATGTACTGTATGTGAATTTGTACATTTCATATATCTTCTGTTTGTCAGAGGTTCCACAATATGACAATCACACAACTTCACACAACTCCTGATCCATCCCCACAGATGTATCGATGTATCTACTCTAAGAAGTGATCGCCCCTTCCCTCCGTCCCGCGGCCCACAGAAGGGGCGATGTGCCACTGCTGCGCTGCGCTGGCAGTCCTGGGCCAACGCGCTGGGCCAACACGCTGGGTCGTCCTCCATGCCCAGTGCCTCCTACCTGTCGTCATATTTGGATCAAACGAGAAGGTGGTGTTGGTAAAGAAGTGGTGTTGGTAACTCTCCAGACTTCCAGGATCCTCTCTTCGACCACGTTTTATGTAAAAAGTTCTGAGGTCCGTGGAGCAGGATCGAACTCTTCTGGTCAGTCTGTCCTGTTTCCAAGTCTGGAGGAAGGGTACATTGTTAGAAACTCAACAGAAACCTAGGCTGGTGATGACAGAGTCGTGATTTGATCAATTATGAATCACGTGTGCACAGGTGGTTTCGTTGCATGTGACAGGCACTCCAACCATGGGCACTCTCTGCCCACGGGGAGCTCAAAGTGAGCTGGAAGAAGCTGGCTGGTCCGCTGGCTGCAAAAAAGTTTTTCACTTGGCTAAGTGGCCAAGAAAGCATGTTTAGAATGTTTAGAATCACCTATATAGCACAAAGCAAAAGGTTGAAAATCTATGAAAATCTGAAGGTATGCAATCATCACTTCTCCATTGAACATCAACCACTGAATTGTCCCACAACAAACAAAAACCCGGAGCAGGAGCCCTTCTCCAGCCCGTCGCCCCCCCGCAAACCGCGTCCGCACGAAACCGCGCTCGCGACTCGCTCGTCTGCCTTGCTGCAGAAGCATGCAACTCTGCATCCACTGCAGCGGAATGGAGGGCCGGGGCCCCCGCAGGCCAAGCAGACCTGAGCTTCGGGCCCGAGGAGGCTGTCACCTAGACTTCAGGACTTCAGGCCTTCCGGGTAAAGGGAACTAGCACTGAAGTCTAAACCTGAAGGCCCAAAGTCCTTTACCCATGTCGTGGGAAATAGTTGATAGGTCCCTTACGCTATGGACACGGGAGACCGACTGGTGGACCACCGATCGGAGGGGGGCCACCGATATGGCTCGCAACGCGGGAAACGGAAGGTTCGTCACCTTCGTATACACATCCCCTTGCTTAGGAGTATGAACCCAACAGCTACGGAATAACAATGACTGAAAATATCATTGTGCAAACTGTGTACACGCGGCATCTCCATTGAAACACAAATTAGTGTGAATGATCACGCGCGCCTAATTCAAGGATATTCAAGGCGGTCTACCGTGGACGGCCAAGACAGGAGACAAATATCATGGTTTGCTCGGTGATGCCTGCGAAGTTTTTTGTGGAATTCCCTTTTTTGGGGTCAGTTCCCGCAAATCATCAATTTGGAAGTCATGCAGCACCCCTGGAATGGAAATTGGTGCGTTAGCACATGGAAAGGTGGATCAATATCGAAACTGAAGATGTAGTCAAAGAGTACTTGCAGGGTTTTTCTGCATGAGGCAGGTTAGACCGGCAAGCGGGTATATGTATATGGTCTATGGAATTGCAAGTAAATTCTGGGTGTCCCAAACAAGTGGACCCCCCCCATGTCAAAAATCCGCACATCCGCGGGAACGTTGACCATGTGATCCTTTGAAAAAGGTTGCCAAAATAGCGACTCTGAAAGGAACCCTATACACTATATATAATACAGACCCTAGAAATCTGTAGATCCCCACTAAAATGCATTGGACTCCGTGTCAAAACCACCTGGTGCCTGTCCAAATGTCCACCCGATGTCCGAATCGAACACTCCGTTTCCGAACACATCACAAGCAAGTGGATGGCACTCCTGTCCGAAATCAGCCATGGCCTCCGCCTTTTCTGCGAAGGAAGGTGGCCATCCACTTCTGGATGTGTTCGTCGCAGTGGGTCGTTACACACCGCCCAGCCACGACCATCGGGATCGCCACGACGACCTGCGTTGCGATGCGATCTCAGGGCGAGGTCAACAGGAAGGGGCTCTGGGTGTTCTTTCCCCATGCGTTCACGAGGTCCGGGAATGGGGGATGTTGATGCGTCTGTTTTGTTGGTTCTTGACACTATAGTTGGTGGCTTATGTGGCTTAGTCTGAAGAAATTCACACCAAAGAGGTCAATAGATTTGCACACGAAATCGCACTTCAACAGGATGCTCATCCACCCTCGAGCTGCAGCACAGCCCCTTCTGATCCATCAGTTGACCCATGAAGGAGCCCCCACTGTATGAGGCCCGCGTCGATGTGGACAAACAATGCAGTGGTTCACAAGACCTACCCTCCAAGCGAACAAGAGCCAGCCAAAATAGTTTGTCTTTCCAAACTGTGCTTGTTCCACTTCCATGTGTCTGGCTCACAAAGAGCGAAAGGGGGAGAGAGAGAGAGAGAGTTCGGTGCCTCCTGTAGACTGGCCAGCCATACTGTGAAACCCTGTCAAAGCAGTGGCCGTAGAAGTCACCTAACCATGTTTGGATAGAAGTCCAGCAAAGAAGTGACCAAAAATCATTGCTGCAGATCGTTTTTGTTTGCTGAGAGTCAACAACTTGATCTTCTCCTGGGGA
Source organism: Durusdinium trenchii (assembly GCA_963970005.1). Taxonomy (NCBI): domain Eukaryota; class Dinophyceae; order Suessiales; family Symbiodiniaceae; genus Durusdinium; species Durusdinium trenchii. Next base: position 690,695 of record CAXAMN010021917.1, read on the forward strand.
ACATCCCCCTAGTTGCTCATGGCGACTTGACTTGACGCCTTTGCCATGGGTCACATTGACTTGGAGTTTGACGGTCGGAACCGGATCTGCAGGTTTTTGGGGGATCTGCGACGTTTGAAGGGTAGGTCCTTGGTTCAGTGAACTTGTCTGTAAAACAAGGATCTTCTGGGCATCTTCGCTTACGAGCCAACAGCCGAAGGTTTAGGCATTCATAGGTTTCGTGTCACAACAGGCATTCAGTTGTACCAAAGGCGGATCAAGAGAAGTCTTGCAACTCCAGGATTGCACTTGTCCCCAACCACAGATCCACTTGAACACTGATTCACTTGTCACCCGTGTAAAAAGCCCGGTTCCATGCCAAAGAAACAAAAAAGAGGCTCATGTCACGTCTACAAAAACTCCTTGGCATAACAAGAAAGCTTGCCATCCCGTCCGACCCCGGATAGACCCAGGTCTACTACCCGGGCATGCGAAGTCGCTTGAGACCTCCCGTGGTCCGTGATGATTCAGACCTGAGGTTCACAAATCATAAGCCATCTCTCTATGTAAAGGGATTCATCATTGGTGAAAGGTCAAGAAGATTTGATTACTGCAAATGCAGCTCAGACTCGACTCTGATCCTGTAAGCTCCTTTTTTTGTTCTGTCAGTGAAGCAACCCTCCTGCTCTGTCATTGGCTTAGCTACAGCGCCCGTGCCACCGCCCGCGGGTTAGCTCGACGCAGACATCATCTGCGGCATCTTCGCACGGCAGCTGATCACGAGCGGCATCAGCTGAAAAGATTGCGTTCGGAGCTGAAAGACAGCGTAGTTTAAAACACTTGAAGTTGGGCCTTGCGCCTGTCATTATGAATTATAGTGTTCTTATGCGCGATAGTTAAACAAAATACTATGATATATTATGATATAACTATATGTATATGTATGTGTATGTATCAGATCACACCTTCTTGACGCATCCTCTGTACTACCAGTAGTCTCCCGTCCAAGATTCTGCAGCTTGTTCTAAACAAGCCACTGAATCCAGCTACGGCGGGAACTTAAACTGCTCCTACAGGCTCCCACCGGCGGCTAAGCCTCGCAGTGAAGGCCGAACGTCGTGACTCGAGATGTGGGAAGCCGAGAACAGACCATCCATGTATGGCCGAACGTTGGATGGAATAGTTGCATAATGTTGCATATATGTCATGTACCCCATGTTTGATCCTAATGTGACTATTCATGACTATTCCAGTCCTATTGATGTGGGATGAAACCTACTTATTCCACGAGCTTCCTATCCACTGCTTTTGGGGGTGATACTTGGTGGTAAGGCCTAGTTGGATGCTGAAGTGCTCCCTTTTGAAGTTGAAAGACCGCAAAGACTGAAAAAAAAAAAAGGATCATGAAAATCCCATGCTTTGTGGCAGATTTTTTGGCCGAACCCTTCCAAACGAACCTCGATCGGCCCAGGTTCGGCGGCGGACCCTCTGACCGATCGATGATTTCTCCCAACTTCGAAGCCTCACAACCCGTGGGGCGTGTTGTAAACCCACAAGGCACGAGTATATCCAGAAGGCAAGAGCTCACATCTGCTCACGGCCCACCGGACCAAGCACTACTGAACTCTCTTGTTTCCCCCTGCTTTGTCGTTTCGGTCTAGAAGTACCCTGATATCTTTTCCTATGACTCTCTGTCAGAGCTCTTTCTTCACGGCCGGTCTGCAAACTCCAAATCAAGATTGAGGTCCCGCACCGTCGTAGGATCTCGCAGGATAAACCTGAAATGTCGTTTGACCGTACTGAGGCTTCAACACCCAAATTGGAGAAGCACAGGATGGTCTCACACCCTGATGCTGCAGGGCCCACTTTCGTTCTATGATGCTGCAGGGCCCACGGTCTAGCTGCTGGGTGTTCGTGTGTGTGTGTGTGTCTGTGTGTCTGTGTTTGTCTTTTTGTTCGAATCATCCAGCTGTAGAGGCACACGATGCAAAGCCGCAGTAAACAACATCAATTTTGTTCTCATTAGGCAGCACATGTCTTTTTGCTGATTGGCTGAAAACCAAAAGTGAGACATCCCTGCTCCTTGACGCATACCTACCACTCAAGATATGCCCACTCGAAACCTGGTTAGGTTCCTAGAGCATGTGAAAAGGTAACATGTAAGTGAACATGGTTGTGTACGTGTATGTACGTGTACCAGGCTCCCTGACTGCTCCTTTTGCTGCGTGGATGGTCGTGATCACGTGAAACTGGGTCAACCCGGCTGGAGCCATATCGACAGGTCAGGTGCAAATCGAGTCGGCTGGGTTCTTTGTTGGAGATCAGTAGCTGCCTCAGTATCTCTAAAGTTGTACTCTTTGGGGTTCACATGGGTTACCTTTGATTCAAAGTGTACTGAAAACTGGTGGCAGCAGTTGATCTCCAAGGAACCGGGTGAGAGGAAGTCCTACGAACGGCGCGAAGGCTTATTGCAGCGGCTGCTGCAGTGTGCAAGTGCACGCGCAAGATCTTCCGTCTGGTGCTCAAGAGATATGTTTCACTCCTGAGGACTTGTGCTCCAACTCGGGTCAGCTGTCGCAACTTTTGGGAGCTGCTTCAACTCACGCGAGTTGTTGGGCCTTGAACTGCCGATGGCATGCGATGAATCCTTCCATCGCTTTCTCAAGGGCTTCTCTCGACACTGAGCCCTTTGTCATGCCGTCGGCGATCATGTCTCTGGTATCTGCCCAAGCCAATTTCAAGATGCCTCTCTGAAGCTGTTGGCGATACCATCTGAGATGGACCACAAGGCTGTTCTCGGCCGGCACCTTCAGGGTTGGTGCCACGATGGCCGAGGTGACACTCATCGCGTCCAGTACGATGTGCAGGTCTATTGGAGACCGTGTGTCACCTGTCAAGATATTGCGAGCTTCACTCTCGCTCAAACTGTTTTGATGCAGCTCATGGAGTGCCAGTCTGGTGAGGGTAGTGGCATCCACTGCATCTGTCGAGGCAAACAGTTCTGAAGCGAAGGTGGATCTTGTGACATGGCGCTGTGATTTTGATGCGCACTCAATCACATGGCATTTGAGATCCACTGGAGTACTCGCTCCTTTGTAGAGCTGGTTGACATCTGACGTGGTCATCCTTACTGCAAGCATTCCGCGAACACTAAGGCCTGAATCTGATTTTGCCTGAAAACCAGAATCACTGTAGACCACCAAGCTGGTTGGGTACTCCATCTTTCGGTAGACCAGCTTGCGAGGATTTTGCTTCATCCATCGCACAAGGTGATTTAATCTCTTCACGTGGATAGGTTGTGCAATATGGCTGATCCTTTGCAATGCAGTGACGTAGACTGCAATGTCAAGGCGCGTCAGCAGGGCATATGCCACAGTCATCAAAAGACTTAAAAACTGTCTGCGGACATCTTCTGCCAAGTACTCTTCCTTCATTGACATTGGTGTCACAGTCATCTCTTTGATGGCTGCAATGAAGGAGGTTTGATCCAAGGTAATGGCCTCTGCGGTTTGCTGGTGGCGGATGCCACAGAATGTGAAGTTCTCAAACTCTAGATCGAGTTTGCCAAATGCTTTGGAGAGATACTCCACTAGTTCTAGCACGAGCTTCTTTGGGCCTGCGATCTTAAGATCGTCTACGTGCTTCAGCAGCAGAAGGCATATCTTGCCATTGGAGTCCAACAAGTACTCAAGCTCACTGTCCATCAGTGTGGATTTCAATCCATACTTTGCCGTGGCCTTTCTCAACTTCATGCTCCAAGCACGTGGAGCATCCCTGCATCCGGTGCCTGGCTTTGTGCATCTAAGCACCTCATTGGCAGGATTGAAGTTCTCGAAGCCTGGCAGCTGTCTTAGACAGAACACTGGCTGGCCACACAGTTCAAAGCTGACTTGGCGTTCTGGACGTCCTGTCTCTTGTGCCAATTCGGCATAAGTGACTCCCTGCAAGAAGGCTTTTGGGATGTCGGTGGATCCCAGGATCCAACCACGAACCACCGTTTCAGACACAAGGAGGCGCTGGCTCAGCCTGGTGGCTGTTGGTGATGTATTCACGTCATCGTCTGCTCCTGTGTCCTTAAAGCCTCGAATGCATAGCCTTGCTCTGATGAACCTCTTACCACCTTTAATCTTCCACTTATATACCCACTTAACATCTATCACATTATGAGCTTGATGCCTTGGCTGGCGCTCAAAGCATTGGTAGCCTTGCCATACCTTTAGCTCATCAAGGATAGCTTGGACAAGTTCTGGCGCATGGGTTACTTCTTCCTCTTTGGTGAGGAGATCATCACTACGATCAATCACTGCCTTACGAGTGTGGGTTTGATAGATGCGCAGCTCAACATGTTCATGTGGGCCTGGCAGCCTAGGCAAACCTTCGATGACCTTGCACATGTTGCCGTAAGCTTCAAGGGCAACATATGAACCTCGTTCATCTTCATCAATACTGGGGTTCGAGTCACGAAGTGCATCTTGTAGGCTGTCTGCGAATGCTTCCTCAGCAAGGAAACTCTTTTGCGTTTCGGCTTCTACTTCATACCATTCTGGAACATCAGCTTCTGCGGCTGCTTGAAGGCTGGCGAGATTGGTCTTGGATGCCTCCAAGTCGGGCAGCTCTTGGGTATCCTTATGCTCATTGAAGCATACGAATGCTTCTGCGAGTTCTTGGATGGCTGGATGGCTGTCTTGGACGCCGAAGACTTGGTTCAACTCTTGGAAGCTCACAAGTGCATCTTCTGAGCCTCCTTCGTTGCTCCCTTCAGGGATTGTGCTCAGTGGGCCTCCAACACTCATACTTCTTGGAGTGGTGTTGGATGTGGAGTCGTTGGTGTCGACGTCCATGGCAGCGACATCGGCATGGCCTCTGTGGCTCCCAATGAGCCATTCTTCTGTGTCAGGCGCCTGCAAGCATTGGATGAACCGGGTGTTCACCCACTCGCTTCCTGCGAGACCTGAGAACGAAACATTGGTGCTCTGGCTTTGGAAAAACTGCAATGCTTTAGTTCCTGGCGCGGTCCAATGGATCGTCAGCGATCCAGTGTATTCTTCTTTTGCTGGGATCTGCTTGACTCCTAGACCACATCTTGCTGCCACTATGTTAGTGATGTTAAACACGTTCTTTGCAACATGCATGATGGCGGCAAAGAGACCTTGATGTTGCTTGGTGGTATTGGACATGCACCATTCACCCTTTTGGTTACGGATTTGGCCCAATGTAATGACAGTGCCTTTCTTAAATTGGTCTATGGCTTCTTGAGCGATCTGCTGTGCATGGTTGGAGTTCTTATTAATGATGGACGGACTGGCCCAGTATGCTAAGCACCTGCGGACATCTTGGACGCGGCAGGTGATCACATTGTCTGCCCGTGTTCGAATGCCGATCCTGCCATGCTCAAGCCTGCTGGTCAGGTCGACGACAGTCGCTGGGCCTCTCCATCCTGAAGATTCCTTTCCTTCCGGTGGGCGGAAGTACTCCACAGCTTCTCCAACTTTTAGCTCAAGTTCCTCACCGGACACCCTGGTCGGTGTATGCAGCGCACGCTTCATGCGTTCTCGAGCTGTTCCTTCCACGATGGCCTGAATGGCAATCTCACGCGAACGGTGTGTGTGGGCTGAGCTTGGTGCACCGGCTGAATCGTCTGATACTGCTATTGCATCAGGCATGATGGGAGGAACTCTACCTAGCACTGCCGTGAATGGCGAGTAGCCGTTCACTGTAGTCAAGGCGTTGGTCGCATAGACTGCTTCAGAGAGGATTCTAGTTATTGGTACTCTTAACCCCTCTTCGCTCATCTGCGACTGTATTTTGTGCATTGTGTCCCGGAGAACTTGGGTCCTCCGATCCACAATGCGGGTGTGTTGGCCAACTGCAGCTTCGCGCTTGGTGATGCCTTTGATTTCAAAGTACATCCTGGCTTCGTCGTCCTTGAGGCCTTGCTCGCCGTCAAAGATCAGGACCTGTGGTGGTCCGAAGGTGCTCAGCCACTGGTCGAATCCTTGCAGGATCTGACTGGTCGTCTTGTCCTGCAGAAGGTAGGCGGCAGCCCACCTTGTGCCTCTATCGACCATGTGCAAAATGGTGTGCATCTTGTCGTAGCGATAAAACACCAAGTCACCTTCTACCTCAACATTGAAGCCTGTCACAATGCGCGAGCTTGCGACGGTGTCGGCAATCGGTCGAGTCCAGAGACGGCAGATTCTGCAGGTATCAACTATGCCGTCTATCAAGTCGAGAGTTGCCTTAGGGATGCCGGCCTTGTGCAACACCGCCTTCATGCGGTGCGCCGAGATGTGCCACCATCGCACATGCAGCTTCCGCAGAATTCGCCGTTGGCCGTCTTCTGACGAGAACTTGATTCCACGCAATGAAGATCCGACGTCGAATGATGACCAGTCGTTTGGAACTGGTGTTTGGGTTTCACCTTCATCGAATGTTCTTCGGATCCTTTGCTCGAGGTCTGGGCCTCTGCCAGCTCGGGGTGCATCCTCTATTGCTGGAATCGGTTCTTCTAGCGAATCTCCAGGGGCGTGCTCATCAGGCAGAGCACTTGGTTGCCCTGCAGCTGCTGCTGAACTGCTTGCCGGCTCTGCCGCATCGGCTGCGGCTGCTGAGGCCTCATCGGCCTTGCCCAGCTCTGAAGCTTTTAGCTTGGAAGTGGGTTCTTCCTCAGCTGGGACTCTTGAGAACGGCCTTCGTCGAGTTCCGGTTCGTCCAGTCGTCAGGGCGTGACGACAGTCCGGACCGTAGTCATGAAGCTCATTTGAGCGTGGAAGACCTTTCATGCAGCCTGGGCATTTGAACTCGATGGCCTCTACATCAGGATGCTTGCATTCTCCCGGGATTCGAGAGTGTCGAGAGTCGAACTTCTGAAGGCGCCACAGGCATCCTTTGCACTTCCTCCAAGGGCTTTCTTCCACTGGGTCACCTTTTGGGTCGGAAGTGTCGGTGGCCACTGTGGGATAGGCCTGCTCCTTCTTCATCTTTCGAAGTTCTGCTCGAACCAGCTGTTCGATCCCGAATGCAACACATTTCTTTCGGCCATTTTTGTGCTTGGGATGCGGCTCTACCTGTTAATACTTGGTGCTGGTGGATGCCAGGACATGTGCGACCTACGAATGGCTTTAACAGTTCTTGCGAACTTGCTACCAGCTCAGTGGACTTCTTGGCTGGGTAGCCGCCTGCACTTTGGCCTACTTGACATTGGTCAAAGGCTATGGACAGTGATCGGCGGTCGCGAACTACTGTTGGCCACGGTGCCACTTTGAACAAGGTCGAGCCTGTGGGCTGTTCCACCAGGTAGTGCCGACTTCCACCCAACTGGATGAGTGCGATCTCTCCACACAGCTTGGCGATCGGTTCAGCAATTCTTAATGATCGGCGCCAAGCATCTTGGTTGATGATTTGATTCATGCGGCCGAGTGGAGAGTATGGTGTACACACTGGGGCCATTACAACTACCAGTGGTCTAACCATCTTGATATATTCAAGTACTTTCCTTACTGTATATGGGTTGGTCAAATCTGTGCCTGCGATGATGTCGAAGTTGTGGCCGCTGCGCAATCGGCGTTTCACCACAAACCAACTGGTCAAGCCGCGGCCACCGCATATCTCGACAATCTCAACTCCCCATGGCCAAGGAGTGCCTGGGTGCTTTTCTAAAGTGCTCAACATTTCGTCTATGTCGCAGGCTAGATAGGACTGCCCCGTGAGCTCTGGAGACTCGGCAGTTTGGCTGCCGTTGCCAATCCAACAGGACAATGATTGGCTGAGACCTACTGGCACTTCCACATCTGACTCATCTTCCGATGAGATGCCTTCGAAACAACTCAATTCGGGCTTCAAGACTAGAGGTGCCAGGTTGTCTCCGCAGTCATCAAAGTGCTGTTCGATGATCTTGCGGCGCTTAACGGGGATATGTCCTTTCTTCTTTCTTTCGGCTGCTGCAAGTCTTTCTTCTGTGGGGAAAGCAGCTTCTATGTTTGATGCCTCTTGGGGGTCATGAGTCAACTCTGTCTCACAAAGGAGACAGTGATACGCGGCTTGAGGCATGAGTAAGTTACATTCTGGACATGTGATGCAGCAAACAGTATCCTGCAGAGACGGGATGGTCTCTGAGACATGCACAGGAAACTCTAATTCAGCTTCGGGAACTGAGTCGGCTGGGTTCTTCGACTCTACCCCAGGCTCAGCTGGTGCCCAGGATAGAGCGGTGGTGAGAATGTGTTCAACGAACTGCTCCTCAGCAAGACCTCTACGGTGCGAGGTTGTCTCTCTGTCCAGTGCTAGCTCATTTATGTGTGTGGTGTTCTCTGGACAGGTACAAGGTGTGTCTTTTACACCAGGCAAGCTGGCAATTCGGTGAACTGCTGCACTCTTTGCTGCCGACGCTGAAGCACTGATGCCTAGGGCGCACCATCTGTGGCAGGATTCAACTAAGCCACAGGACTGAACAAGGTGCTGTACCTTCGGCATCATGCCGGTTGCTTGCCAAGAATACATCAACAGAATTTCGCCGGGCCGTCATGACCACCGTTTGGATCCGTGCCATGACCTCTGCATACCTTGGCAGGCCACAAAAGATCTTTGGCATTTGGAGGTCAATCCAGACTAAGGCGTAGTGCTGTTGCTTGATGTCTTCAAGGACTCTATCGAATTCAAGACTTCTAGTGATCTCGATAGGCCGAATGCGGATGGCCTGGAGTTCAAGTCTTTGGCATGCACGAACGGCGCTGCTGTGATTGGAAATGGCCAACACTGCAGACTTTGCGTGGTTGCTGGCCCTTGCGAGGTATAGCAGCGAGAGTGGGCCATTGCTCTCGCTTGCTGGCCGTCACTCGACCATCCGCGGTCCCGACGCGGACGATCCGCTGGCCTTGGCAGCCTCGCTTGTCGATCGCCTCTTTGGTGCTGGTGGTGGTGGCGGTTGTCGCGCAGGCGCTTTGGCCTTTTCTGATGGTGCCTTGGAACTTGTTGTGCCTTTTGCCTTGGCCTCATTGACGTCAGCTTCAGACCTCAGGATGACAGTACGCGTGGACTGTGGCGGCTGAGGTGGCGTTCTCTTTGGTGGAGGCCCTTTTGGATTCGGCACTTGCCTTCTCTTGGCCTTTGGCGCTGCTTCTCGCGGTGCGGCCTGGAGATGAGGTGGAGGTCCGGGTGGTGTCTTTGGCTGAGGCACATTGTCTGGCTCTGTCGGTGAATCTGGAGGTGACTTCGGTACTGCTTTGGCGGCAGCTGCAACTCCCGCTTCAGTCAGCTTGAACTGTCGCACCCTCCTCGATTCGCCTGACTCCTCATCCACCTCCACTTCTTCCATCTCTTCTGGACGCTCTTGTCGCCTTCTCACTGGACCGTACTCGACTCCAGCAGCAGCCCTTGCGGCTTGAGGTGCTCCATGAAGTTTGCGGGATGGCGGTAAGAACTGAGGCACATCGTCACGTGCTGCAGTCGGTGGTTTGGACTCAGCGGCGTGATGGCTGCTCTCTTCCGCTGTGCGAGTGGCCTCAGCTGGAGGCTCTGTGGCGGGCTCTGGCGCTTTGGCGGCAGGTGTCGAATCGACTTCCATCTTGGTTGGACCGGCTGATGGTGCTGCTGCGACATCCTCCATGGGGACATCCGTGTCGCGTTGCAGTCCTGATCCGCTGGCTGAGGACTCACGGTCCTCGGCTCATCATCCGTGAAGAGGTGGATCATCTTGACGTTCATCTTCTCGAACCTTCTCTTTTCCCATTTCTTGAAATCAGTGAATGGGAGAAGGAGATGGCCTGATGGTGCCTGCTTTAGCGGATAGGATTCTGTGCCTTCGGGAAGTTCATATTCCGCTTCACGATCGTCCGGGATCAGGTGCATCATCTTCTTACCTAGATCGAGGATGGCATTGTGCCTCATCAGGCTGCGCAATCCCAAGAGTGCAGGAGTGTGACTCTGCTCCACAATTGGGCTTGTGAAGGTGCCTTCATGCATGGTTCCGTCTGATCGCTCAAGGGCCAACGGGAACATGCAGTCGTTGATGCAGGTCTGACTGCCTTTCCCTACCCCTCCAACATGTAGTGGACTGTTGCGACCGAAACGAAGGATCTCCTTAGATATGTCTTGGCCTGCTCCAACCATTCTGAACCTACAAGGTTTCCATACGAGCCAGGATCAACAAGGAGTCCGCAGCCTTCTGTTAGGGCTGCTGCATGAAAGCTCTCTTGCTTGCGCGTTGGTTGTGGCACTGGCCACCATGCATACGATTCTTCCGCTGCGCCCTGATGCCAGCCTGTCGGCAGTCTCCTCCTCTGTGGGGAGGTCCAGTGGTGCACGTGATTGTGATGGCGTTGCTGGAGGTTCGGTGGGCACTTCGGATCTTGCGGCTGGGATTGCATACATCCATGTGCTCACAACTATTGCATCCGAACGGCAGTTCGGGCATTGCACGGCATTGCCCTCGGATTCGGAGTGCTGCATCATCTCACTGAAGCATATGCTATGGAACATGTGACCGCATTCAATCCTCAAAATCTCTTCGCCTTGGTTGAAGGTCTGCTGGCATATGGTGCACTGGTTGCTGAACGGACGAACTTCATTCCGAGGTCGTGACTGCGGTCGTGACCTCTCAGCTTGTGCGAACCTTGCAGCATGCACTTCGGCGAAGATGGACACCACTTCCGAGGCTGTAGCTACTGCAACTTGCTCGGGAGTTTGTGGTGCTTGAGGCATCGAAGTCCTAACAGGTTGTTGAAACCATACTGGTGGCTGCGACGAACTGCTCGATGGCTCACGTGCATTGCTTGTGGCACTCTGCTGCATTTCTGCGGCGCGAACAGCTTCTTGGATGGCGCTCACCTGTGGTATGATCGGCAGTTGAACTTGTTCATACTGGGCAGCCGGCCTGTTCTGGTCATATGGCATGAACCACGAATTGGCATTGAGGGCTGCGTTGACCATATTGAACTGCTGCGACTGTGCATGTTGCATCTGCCGACTGTCGATGTGCCACTGCATCCATGGATCGCCAACTTGCATTGGCTGTGGCTGCCACACTGCATCTTGCGACCACTCATGATATCCTTGCGACCATGGATCTTGGCCATCATTCCAAGGATCGTTCTGCTGATCTGGTGTCAGCTGGTGGACCTGAGGGAAATCGGCGTGGCTTGCTCAGCAGCTTGTGTAGGCCGTGGTGTCTCAGTTCCAGGGCCAGTGACATTGGTCCAGCTTGCACTGGTTGTATCACCTGACTGCTGCGGAGGTGCACTTGGCTCAACATTGGACCAACTTGCATTGTCGGCTTCACTTGGTGGGCCACTGGCGGCAGAAGCCTGCTCGAAGGTTGCGAAGTGCACTGAGCCCTCCTGAGCGAACAGGTGTCTATCACCAGCCTGATGGATCTGACCTGAACTTGACTGACCTTGGCCTTGCGGTGCACTCTGATTGCATCGGGCGCGAAGATGGTACATCGAACCGCAGATTGAGCAACGCATGATCTGGCCCTGCCTATCTTTGGGGTTGATCCTCCGGCCAAAACCCTTACCTGAAGTGGGCTTGCCCTTACCCTTGCCCTTGTAGTAGTACTCTAGGATTTCGGGGATGTTCAAGTAGGAGTTGTGCTGCTTCGACTTACTCTTACCTTTACCTTTCCCTTTCCTTCTGAGCACTCTGCGAAGGGCACGAACAGGCTTGCCTGAGAAGCGTCTCCATCTCTTCTTGGCGTGCTGGTACTCGCCAAAGAGGTATTGATCGGCTTCGTGTTCTGGCATGTGGGCAAAGTCGGAGGTATCCAACTGACCGCCTGAGTCGGACGACGTGGCCGAATCGGTGTCACTGTTGTTGCCCTCAGTGACAGGGTATGCCCATGCATTGGTGGAATCTGGTGTGTTCCATGAACCAGGTGCATGATTCCAGCCTGCCTCACCTGATGCTTCCCAGCCTGATTGCCATGCATCTTGGCTTGATGCTCCGAACTGCTCAGCATCATTGACATGGAAATGCTGAGTCTGGCCTTGGCCCTGTCGGAGTGTGCTGGCAATGTTCAGTGGCTGGCGCTCTGCGATGTGACCTAACCGACGGATGTGGGCACAAAGTCTGGTGAACTCATCGTCTGTGTTCGGGAGTCTGTAGCCGAAGGGTTGCGTCAAGGACTGGAATTGCTCCGGGTTGCAATTGCATACACGAAGCAGAAGGAGTGCGGCGGTCTCGGTTGACACTGTGGCACCTCCTCCTTCCTGTCTAGCTCGGCTACGAACAATCTCGAATCGAGTTATGAGCCCATCAATCGACTCGTGCGATCGTCGATGGAACGAGAGCAACTCTTGCGCCGCCCTGAGGCGGGTTTCATCGTTGAGCGGTGCAAATCTGGATGCCGGTCCTTGAAGGATGTATGAAACGGGGTCCAGGTGAACTCCGTTGTACATTCCTCCGTGGTACAGCTCTTGAGGCGTGATGCTCCTGGCCATCTCTCGTGCGGGGCCACGCAATTGTGCTACCACCATTGCAGCCTGCTGGTGTGGCTGCAGTTCATTAGAGATGGTCCAAAGCATCAAGTCTTGGCTCCAAGCTCGAAAGGACTGGGTGTGATCATTCGGGTCATACACAGGAGGCATCCGCATGGATTGTGCTACATTGCCGGGATACATGAGCAGAATGATGCACACAATGGCCGATGGGATGATCATCATTATGGCACGGACGAATCTGCTATATGCAGTGGGCACTGCTTGGGTTGGTGCGCCACTGACTCCCTTGGCTTCACTTGCGGGCTCCTGCACTGACCTAGTTATGGCCTGTGTCACCTCAGTGCCAGACATGGTCGGTGGTTCCGACACTGTTGCAACTGCCCTGCCAACCTCAGGACCTGCGAATGCTTGTACCTCTTGTGCGAACAACAGCATGGCAAACACAACACGGCTATGGCCAATGCTTGCATTCTTGAAGTCTGCACGAACTCGGCGGCTGTATCGAACGCGGCCAACTGTCACCTGCACCCTTGGTGTAGCCTTGCTGGAGAAGGCATGGATGGCAGTGATCATGGCGGCGACTGCAAACAGCCGTTGAAGTTCTGGGCACATGATGCATTCCTTGTGCAGCTGTAGCGAATGAGTCACGGCGGCGGCCGTCATCAAAGCTATCGAACTGCTTGCGTTGGTGGCCTGAGCGGCAATCATGTGGACATGGCGAAAGGCGTTGCGAATGGTTGTTGTGGTGAATGTGGAATTGGTAGTTCTTGTGGCATCGATGGATGTGGTATTGGAGGTGTTGGCGATCGGCACGAAAAGACATGGACAAATCCTGTCATCACTGACTGGCGTCAGGATGGTTGTCGTGGCGGTGCACGGAAGACAGAGACTGACCGAATGCGAATGCGGAAGGGACAAAAGACATGGACAGACCGAATCGTCTCCGGGGGCATCGCCTGGACACGATGCGCTAGCCGGGACGTGTGGCGAAAACGGGACAGAAAGACAAGGACACGAACCGAAGCGAACGGCATGGCCTACCGAAGGGTGGTGTTGGAAACCACCTGCATGCGAATGGTGACGGGCGTCACCGGCAACGAAAGCCTGGCCATGCGGGCCATCGCCGGCGCGAAGCACGGCGCACAAGACCATGGCTGCGACGAAAGGCAGCATCATCGCCCCGAACCAACACAGGGGCTCCGCTACCAACTCGAAACCTGGTTAGGTTCCTAGAGCATGTGAAAAGGTAACATGTAAGTGAACATGGTTGTGTACGTGTATGTACGTGTACCAGGCTCCCTGACTGCTCCTTTTGCTGCGTGGATGGTCGTGATCACGTGAAACTGGGTCAACCCGGCTGGAGCCATACCGACAGGTCAGGTGCAAATCGAGTTGCCCCCATCCAACAATCAACGATGACGGCTCATAAGCGATCCATCGAAGACAAATGGTCACTTCATCAGAGGCCCAACATGACGAAAGCCAAGCAATATCAGCGATATCTAAGTGGTATCAATGCCCCTCGAAACCTGCCATTTACATTGCACCTCACAAAGAACTATATATAGGATCTACTTACAGCATTATGTGAAAAAAAATATAATATATATATATACACATATGTGTGACATGCGTGTATTTGTGTATCATAGTATAACATGCATGATATAAGATGGCATAACATGGCTGCGTAAAGCATACAGTCATACAGTATTGTACTCTCCAACGCATACAAACCCTGATGATCTGCAGCTAACCACAGTGTTGATGTCATCCTTCGACGCATCCCCGACTCGACTCATCCGACTGGTGAGGCCCGGGCGACTCGTCTGGCTCGTGGCATTCCCACGACCGGTCTCGTTACGCCTTCTCCTGGCACCGTGGCATTCCCACGGCTCCGGACGGCCCAGAGTGTCACGCAGAACGTGTCATGGGTTTTAGAGAAGGGTCGATATGGAGACCCTATGATGTTCTATGCAAGATCCAAGCGGCAAAAAAAAAAGAAAGTGAGCCCAGTCACTTGCGACCCCCCAAGTCACTAACTTGCTCGTTGTTCATTTCCATCGGAAGATATGGGGCTCTTTTTCATGCTCTGACATGGTCCGACCGACCTTAGATTCTGGGTTCTCCATCGAGAAACCCCTCGAGTCTTCGAGACGGAGGGCCTCAACCAACTCCCCGTTCGAGAAGCCGATGCCCACAGGGACCACGTCTTTCGTCAAGGTGGCTGACGTATCCAGGGTCCACACCTCAAATGTGCAAGTCTTCCGGGTGGCAAGCGCGCCAGAGTCTGCCAACACGTGTCGATGCGAAACTCGCATGGGCGCCAAGTGCTGGTACTTCTGCCGCACCCCACTTCGGTCGCACGCCTCACGGGGCTGGGGTTTTGACTGGGCTCCCGCGCCCGACGGTGGCCGGACTTTTTCCAGCCAGGTTGTCTGGCCGCTTCCGGCAGCAGCTCGATCGAACGCGTGGCCTCAGGTCGAAAGGGACGCGTGGTCGGAATGCGGTCGGGCCGCGGAAGTCACCACCGGTCACCACGTGGTTCCAGGGCGGAGTTGTGGTTTGATTGCAAAAAGCAAGGAATGTACCACTTGAAAGGGACCAAGGGATCGAGTGACCAAGTCAATCGAGTGTTATCCAACTGCTTCGCAGGGTAGCAGCACTAGAGAGCTAGGTCAGCTGGGTGCTTCTGGACTTGACCCACACCTATTTCCTTTATGGACACAAGAACTGTTCCTCTGTTCCCGCACGCTTTGGCCCGCCTTGTCAGCATCATCCGACTTGTTTGAGGAGACCTGCAGCAAAAGGACTTGCCAGTTTTGGGCAAAAATAGAAAGCCCCAAACTCCAAACAAACCCTGGAATCTTAGAACCACAGCAACAATGACAACGACAACCACAGGAACAGGTAAATGGTCGGCTAAGGCTCGAATCCTTCACATTGCCCATGCACTGCATGGCTGATTCAATCAATGTCAAAATGACAAGGGATGGTGTTGGTTCATTGCCGGTTTCAACATGGGCTTCGCGCTGGTCGTTACACTCCAAACTCATCAGTAAGTTTGAGAAAGACAGTTTATGGCATTTGTCGCTTCCCTTCCACCCCTGTTTCTGGTCATTCAGTCGAGTGGGAAAGACCTCCGCTGGGTTTCCCAGGACGATCATTGAACCCCTGAATCAATTCTTTCTTGGGCCTGGGCCCCTTGCTAAGCACCGCCCACACGGTGGGACCCTCCAGTGCAGTCCTTTCGCCGTAGGTGTTGAAGGTGAGAGTGTGCGAGCGGACAAAGGCCCGCTTGGAGATCTTTGCAAGTATACAGTATACACAAATCTCGTTGGCTCAAGGCTGTGCCAACGTGGGTAATTCATTGGCCGATTTTGCGACACCATTCCACGCGCGGAACATCAAGCACGTCACTGGATGATCATTGAGCTACACAACAGCACACTACAAGCGCGGGGGCAAGAAACAAAGTTGAATTGCTCTTGAAAAGCCAGGATAAATTGATCGCCAATGTGTCTTCCTTAGGTCCTTGAGCATTCACAAATTTGACTCCATTCGTTGGGAGCCATAAACCGTCGCTCTCCCCCAGGGTGCAGTGTCGATCAAGAACATCAAGGGGGTCTTTATTTCTCATCCAGTCAGGCACAGAAATTCACCTGCTGAACACCATGTTTCTCCGCAGTGTGGGGAGAAACATATGTTGCAAAAAAATATACTGCAACGTGTCCGTGTTTTGTCAAAATGATTCATTTCGTGCGTCGTTTTTGGGTCATGTCAAGATTGCTATCCATTCCATCCAAGGGCCATGGTGCAGGCCGAGGCACCCACACTGGCTGACCGGCACCGAGGGGCATGGTGCCGTCAAAAATATATATATATATATAACAATAAAATCAATTAAATTCATAATTCATATATATATATATACAGTATATATATATATGTATGTATGTATGTACGTATAAGGATCTATACTATATACATTGCAGCCCAACTCTCGCAATGGAAAAATGATCTTCCCTAGTACCGTGGTCGTTCGCATGTGTCTCTATCGATTTGGGTCACCCGTGTTACGCTGATTCACTGCACCCTGCTCAGGAGATGTTGTCGCTCAAGGGTGCCATCTCAGTACTGACGATCGGCTGCCGAGGGATCTCCACCTGTGAGGGATCTCCATCGGTGGTTGACCGATGCACACCACTGCTGAAAACGAGAGCTCGTAGGTTGTGACTGGTGTACTGATTCGGGAGAGCAAGGTTACGTTTTCTATCTGTTGTTGTCTACTAGAACATCAAGTCCAAAATGTATAAACATAATTAAACAATATTAAACAAGAAAGAATTCCAGCAACCCTGCACGCCTTTTCTTGAAAGGTGGTTGAATTTCTTCTCTGGGAGTCTGTGTTCACACAGGCTCCCCCCAAACTGGGCACCGGCCCATACCAGAAATTGCTGAAAGGAAAAAGGAGAGAGAGCTCCCAGGTGCAGAAACGGACACCCCCATGGGTGTCGCAAAATGGAGTGAGAGCTACGCACACCAAATTGGGCTCCTCGGCAGCTCTTTTTGGAGGTGGTCGGCCTACCCTCGCTTTGGGGTCCACAGTGCCCGGCAATCCTGCCGACCGCCCGCAAATCTCAAACACCAGCCCTTACCGACACGATCTTGACCATCTCACCGTCACATCACCCACCTCTTCGTGGGGCTTTTCGAGCCGTTCCGTGGGCGCAAAAGCCCAGAACGCCGAGCGGTGTGGTCGAGGGCGCGGGGGGGGGCCGGTACCTGTATTTCTTGTCCTTCAACAGCACCATGTGGCACCACCGCCTCCCAGGACGTTGCGTAAGGTCGCGTCGGTCGGAACATGGAACACCTGGGACCTTCCCATCAACAACGGCAATGGGCAAATGGTGAAGCTCAGAAGGCTTCGAAGTGTTGTAAAAAGTGAAACCAAATCTATCCACACTGCGGGAATGAGTCCGGTTTCCCGAATCCCATCGGGAGTGTTCGCGGTGGACCGCTGAACTCCAACATATCGTTAACACGGTTAAAAGCACCCTTCTCCTCTGCCGGTTGACGAGTGGATCAGTGCACTGGAGGTGGTTAGATGAAGTTAGATTCGAACACTCCAAGCTCAAAACAGCCTATGATATTTTTCTTCAAAGGCTCCATCCATCTAAGGTCAGTCGGACTACCCTGCAAGTACTGGATCTCAACCCTCAAACTGAATAGCGATGGCCTCGAAGTAGCGATGGCCTCCAACCCAGTAGTAAGCAGTATGCCTCGTGTCCTTCTGATCTTTCCAAAATCGAGAACCATCCAAACCCCGTCAGAATCAGACTCAAAAGCTCTAGGTTCGCCCTATGTTTCCTCGAACAAATTGTACAAGCATAGAGATTCCAAACACTTTCAGCACGGCCAGTGTCTTTTTCCGAACAGAGAACCTGAACAAAACCAAACTGTTCTGGACCAAAAGATGGTGTCTTTTCCTCTCACCAGCCGGGGCGGCTTCGCCCCCTCCACCTCTCCTCCCCAGGATCACGCCTGCACCTGACCCTGCGGCGTGGTCACCGGGAAGCTGTCCCCCGGACGAAGTCCCATCGGAACCTTCACTGTGACCAGCGTCTTCGAGCTCCGCCTGGTGCGGCGAGAGCGGCGAGAGCGGAGGCATTGGAAGGAGCGGAGCCAGGACATAGGAAAGAATCATTGGCACAAGAGCTTGAGTCTATGTTTGCCCTTAATTGAAGCCTTTATACAACTAATACACAACACCCTGTCTGATGGCCTCACTGAATCTGGCCGAACATTCCGGTTTGGTCGTTACAGGGTGTTGCTGTGTTCGGTTGTTGCACCATTCAACATCCCAGTCCACAAAAGTCCACTGGGGTCCAAGGTGCCCAATCCCAAGTCCCCATCTGCTGATCTCTTCCATGGATCCAGCATGATCCAGAGGATCTACTATGGAGGAGCAAAACAGAGCTCCATAGTAGATGGATACCCAAATTGCCGCAGAGCTCGATTCACAGACCTATTATAACCAAGAAAGACACCGGTTGATTGATGATTGTATTGATGGTGTCTTTTTTCACTTTCCTTTTAAGCATGATTAATTCCTTTAATTTTCCTTTGCACAGTAATGAGCAGAAGTGATATCCATTAAATGTTCTTGACAGCATGATTCACACCTTTCATTTTTCTCTTAAACATGATTATTGTTTGTTTTTTTAGAGGAAAGGTGAAAGGAATGGCTCAGTTTAAAAGGGAAAATGAAAGGGAATCACCCATGTTTTATTTTCAATGATGATTTATTTGCAGCAGACGCTAGATGAGCAAATGTTAGATGATTGATTTGTTAGCAGTTCCTTTTCTGCTGGGGCCCCCGAGCCCATATATATATAGAAGAGTCCGAAATGTTTCTCGGATTCAACATGCACTGCACGGGCCGTGTTTCGTTTCTATCGTTTCTATCGCGGACCGGACCATGTTCTACTGCTTATAAAAGCTACGAATCCCCATCCCCTCGTAGCAGGCAACTGGCAGGATTCCGAGAACTATATGCTGGAGCCCTAGAAGTGAGTCCAGTTTTCATGATATGTTGGTCGCAGTGAAGTAAAGGAAGTTCCTGAACTCGTGCCAAGGGAAAAAACACATTCTTTCTATACCCTACAGTAGGGCTCCAAGTACCTTCTGAGAAGGTGTTTAGGGTGGGTTTAGAGGGTCCAGATACCTTCTGAGGAGGTACTTGGAGCCCTAGTCCCAGGGGAGGTTTACAACACTGCTTCCAGCAAGGCGACCTGGTGGGTTTCGCTCTGGTGGGTCGACCCGATGACTCCGGTGGACCAGAGTGAACATCCTCCCTGGTGGGCCGACTCACTGAAGTGAGTTGACACATGTGGAAAGCACCAAGTTCCAATTGGCGTTTTCTGGCGCAGGATCAGGACCCTGGCAGTGCCAGCGCGCTGGCCAGTTTTTCTTGCACGCAGGTGCCATTTCAACATCCATACTCATGCTTCAATCATCCCAAGTAACTTAAGATTGACAATAAAAATACTTGAAACCACCACTCAGGAAAGAATATAAATCTTCCACGTTCCTGGTGCTGCAGGAGTTCTTAGGTAGGAGTAGTGGGGCAGAACCTGCGTCTTGTTTCGGGCCAGCAGCTCTGGAAGAGGCATGGTCAGTGCACTTATTCCGACACATGACCTGACTGATTGAATCCGTGCATTCAACATGTTATTAAAATTAAATCACGTGTAAGTTGTACAACATATAATAAATATAAAACAGCCTTGCTGTGGAAAAAACAAAAACATATATAAGATATTATAAGATCCTAAGAGCCAAAAACACAGAGCCCTTAAACCTTTAAACCAACTGCTCACTTCTAACTGCTTCCTCTTCCCGGAAGACGCTCCTCCAACTGCTCGCGAAGCAAGAAAACGGCGACCGGAACCCGCGCCTCTCGGGCGGCGGCGGTTGCGCCGCCGGCAGGTGACTGCCAGCACCAAAGGTCTCATCCATGAAGGCCTCGCGTCGGCCGCGGTTCGGCCGTTTGGAACCGTTCGGCAGTTCCGCCACGGGAGGTCAAGTGGGGCTGAAGAGCCCTCGGGCCAAAGTGAGTGGTGAGGAGTGCTTTGAGATTTGAAGAGGGAGATATGTGGAAAGATATGAAAAGATGCTCCTGTCTTTTTGAGTGGCGGAACATGGATGAAGCAACAGCAGGTGCTTAGGAGTGGATTTTAGAGGGATGCCAGTGCCTGGCACCAAGGTATAAACAGGTTGCCCAGCATTCCATGCATTCACTCACTAACTAAAGACGCGGGGATCAACGGATTCGCCCAGATTCGCCCAAGCAAGATCTGCATCAACACAGAAGAATCTGGGGTTTTCCAGCGCGGTACCATCTGTGGTACCGCAAGGGCCATACTTCTCAAAGCTTGCTCGAAATCAAGGATTCGGTCCACTCTCGCTTCCTTGTTTCCTTTTTTGACGCGCACTGTACGTGTATGACTTAGTGATCTGAGCACCATCGAAAAGGCCCTCCTCCTTCGTCGTGCCGGTGCAGCACCACTGAAGCAATGCAGCACAACATGCCCAAACGGATTGATGAAATCTACAGCAAGCCATAAACCGTGGTTTCACTCTCAAAACGATTTTCTCTGAAACCAATTCTGGGATTTGCTGGTCAGAACGTGGCGTTCCAATGAGAGAACGTGGCGTTCCTGGCGATGGCCTCCAACCTACTAGTTGCTAGCGATGGCCTCCAACCTAATAGCAATGGCCTAGTAGACCCCCGAAAAAGAATATCCCCCGAAAAGTGCCCCTCAGCCTGGCACCATCCTGGCACCCCATTCACCATCCTTCAACGCCCCCCCCCCGGAAGGCTGACCTGGCTCGGTGGGAAGGAGAGGCCACACTTGTGGAGGAGCAAATCCAGTTTCACCTCAGCTGAGCTCCAAGGCGCTCTGTTCTGAGCGACAGGCTTTGACAGGCTTTGTTCGTACACAGAATGCTTCAGGTGTCAGGGAGGGATAAACCATGGAGCATGGAGGACTTGTTCCATAAAAATCCATATATACCCTATACAAACCCTGGGAGACACCCACATCAAAGAGCATTCCAATATCGAAGAAACAAACTGCAGCAAGGGATTCAGAGCGATCCCCAAAACCATACCCAACCTCTGTCTAATCAGGAAAATCCATGAAACATCATGAAAGCCTATTGGTTTGGGGGCCTGGACAAGTCGAGAACGTCCGGACAAGTCGCACCCAGCTTGATGATTTCAATCATCAGGTTCTCCTGGAGACAGTGTCATCAGGTCTTAGCAACAGATTTAAGTTAAACAATGTTAAACACATGTGACTCTGTCTTAGTATTGACATACGGTGACCCCTCAAAAGACCTCAATCCACACTGCTAACTGTCTGGTACGAAAGCTTTTGGTTCAACGGGACGATGAGTTGCCTCTTCTCGCTTGGAGTTGTGCCTGATTGATGACCTGATGACATCTCCACCCACTGATTCTTACTGTGCATATTCAAAATCGATACATTATATTAGACTCATTGGACCACTGTTTATTCAACAATTAATGATCGAAAAATACAACTTCTATAATTGGTAGGTCACGATTGCAATCTTCAGCATCCCTAGCCTTACAGTAGATGCCTTAGATGTTTATACGGGTGCAAACTCCCAATCCGTAGCTTGGCACATATCGCCCAATCTCTGATATCTTGGATTGGCCAACCATAAACCAGCATCTCCTGCTGCCGGATTTGTGCAATGTTGCCACGCTTCACTTTCCGGTACTGAAGTTCGCGGGCGATCTCGCTCACAAGGGCATGGCTGCAGCCAAAACCCGGACTGATGTGCTGCTTGTCCGTCCTCGGCGGAAGAACAATGACTTGACCGCGCCGTGGCACGATGACTTCCCCCGGAAAACATCTGGAAAGAAGCGAAAGGTGCTTCCTGCATGCACGGTGAAGTCTCGTCCAAATGGGGGAAAATAGCAAATGATTGGCCGACCTTGCATTCTTCCACACTGTTCAATGGTCCACCAAAAAAAATCAAAAAGGTACAGTACGTGCGCTGCGTACTTCCTGCGCCTGCAAGCATGTGGGGACCGGGTGTGATACGACTTTTTTTAAGCATCAGTTCTTTGCCTGGCGACATATAAACGAGCTGAGTGGGAAAACACACAAAAAACAAAGAAACTGGTACCAACGAAATCCCTGGCCCTGGTAGACGGGAGCGACCACACTGGTCACCAGAATAGAGCAGCACATGCGAACACATGGAACTTCTTTCAATGCTGAGGACCGGAGATCCTCGACAAGGAAAAGGACTAAATGGATTGTTCAGCACCAATTGATTCCTCAACGGAACTTGGCCCGTTTTCGCTTCACCGTCTTGAAGGCTCGCAGTTGTCTGGATCTCCCCCTATCGATCTACCATGCTTTTGAGAGACCATGTCTTCCACCTGAAAGGCACATCCTCCGGTTCCTCCCACTCATGACCCACACAAGCACCGCCCAGCATCGACACGCCGACGCAGGTGTGGTTGCAGGCTTCTGCAGGCTCCACCGACCCTAGTTGAGCGTAGGGCTCGCGGCTCCAAGAATCCATACCTGAAGCTCCGCGCAGCTGCGCGACGCTTCACGGAGCTTACCATGTCTGAGTGTGTAACCTTCGTAGGGGAATTCCTGGATTCCAATTCCGATCAGCGGTGAATTCCTGTGAATTCTATGTTGGTGTTCCCAACATGCTTTGTGTCCGCGCAAGAAAAAGCTCCATGATTCGCGTCATCTCCGGTGGAAGCTGAGCGATGTGTCGTCCGGATGTTTGGGTCGTCCGGATGTGTCGTCCAACTACCCCTCAGATGAGTTAGGACTACCAAATATGAGATGGGTTGTTTGTTTGCACAGTAAGGCACAACAAGTCCCAACTCACTAGTGCAGCGTATAATGTCTTCGAGCCTGGCCTCCAACCTACAAGCGACGCCCGATGGCCTCCAAACTAAGAGCGGGGGGGGGGGTGGGGGGCGGGCACTTTTTTTAATAGGTGCACGGTGGACCGGATTAGCTGTGTTGGGTACTGCATATCAAAATTCATCTTCGGCATGGCCACATCATCTACATCGGCTTGCGCAAATGGGCAAGCAGACACAGCTTGCACGCATTCTAATGTCTCGCACGGCTTGAAAAGCGCCGTAAGGCCTGCCCCTGGGGATCACCACACGGTGTGCGCGGATCTCGTGTGCCTCCTGGTCTTCGATCTGGTGCCACACACGCGGCACTGGGGCAATGATTTTCGGCGACGCATCAGTCGAGGTCCAGAAGTTTAGCATCTTTTTGCCAGGCACGGGACGCGCAGGTGCGCGAAAGAGCTTGGGCAGCTCATTTGCGAAACTAGGCACTTTGTTGCTCGCCCAGCTGAGGTGGCATAATGGGCATCTGGTGCTGCGAGTAGGGTCTCACTCTTGGTTATGTGGCTTTCGTGAGGTGCTGCCTGGCGTGAAACGTGAAATGTGCCTGAAGAAGCTTGCACCACACCTTCCACAGGCGGGTTTCATTGGTCATCCGCTTAGACATCAATATACAGTACCCTGTCTCTACTTCACCTGCATGTACATCATGGTCTTTGGACGTCCGGCGATGCTGGGAAACCGCACACATCGACTTGTTGAAAGTCTCCATTTCCGGCACTTTTGTTTCATGTGGTGACGAGTGGTTCATGTGCGTGTGGATTCAATACGCTTAAGATGATTGGAGCAAAGACAAACTTGTGGATTTGGTCTACAGGAAAATGAAAGCACCATCTTGCGAAGACGATGCAACTTGTGGTTTGCATGAGATGCAACTTGTGGTTTCCCTGTGCTGAACTCCTCATGCTGCAGTTGCAGCATCAAAATAGACCATTCATGACATCTCCCTGTAAGTTCCCTGAATTTGTAAGGTCCCTGAATTTGGGCATTTCCTTGAGTGGAATCGGATCTACCCAGGCCTTTTGGGAAAATGTAAAGCTTGGAAGGAGGATGCCTGTGATGAATTCAATGGCAATGGGGAATTGGGAGTCCCTCCTTTTCATTCGAGACGCGACTTGCAGTACTGCAGTATTGCCAAGACACAACAGTTCTTGAGGTGAAAAACCGCCTCCTCATCATTCAACTCCTCGGTCTGAAGACGTAAGAATAGTTATATGATACAAACACATGACCAGTGTAAAGCTGGACGTTCAAAAACAGCAAAACGATTGAAACGGTCTAATCGTTCTTCTTCTGCTTCTTCTGAACCGTTCCACACAAGCGGTCCCCCATTCTGCGAGGTCCACCGGTTCGACTCAGGTCCGCCCTGCGCTTCTGCAGCCAAGCCTCCAGGGTGTGTTCGGCACAACAGCAATACGCGTCACACCAGGTGGCAATGTGGAACATCTTGTTCTCCATCTTTTCAGATGCACTCAAGTGCAGCTCCTGAACCGGTGCAGCTGAGCTAAGGTCGGTGGGGTGCAGCTGTTTCTTCGAGTTTTGGCTGGGATTCGGGATGGTCAGGGGTGGGACATACCCCACACCACTCTCGCGGAAGCTGAGCCTGGGTCATAAAAGGAAAACGACCAGCTAACAGGAACATCTTCATGGAGTGGCCATTTCGGGAACGTGCTAACGGAACACCTTCGTAAACAAAACACGTGTACAGGATTATGCAGTCACATTGAATCCAAACACCCCTCTTTCCTCACCAAACATCAATCACTCGACGGGTGGATCCTATTGTTAACGGTGGCACTTTTAGCTTTCTCGTGCTTTCTCTCATGGTACTGATCGTGGGCAAACACCTCAAGATTCTGTGAAGAGCGAAGTCAGGTTTGTCTGTGGAGGTATCAACATAGCCCCGTGCCAAAGAAAACAAAGTTAGAGAAATGCCTCACATCTTCCTGCAGCCGCCCTCTACTCTCACTGGGGTCGGCTGAAAAGTCCACTGAAAAGTCCACTTCAAGTTAAGTCTTGGAAACCTCGGTGGTGAGTGGCTGAGTGAATGTGCGAGGCTGGCTTTTGAACAAATCGGGATTCTAAGGTCCAAAGTCACTGGAAGTCCTTCTTCATTGCTTTCCTCCCGTCAAGCGGTGCCCTCCCATCCTGCCCACGTGGTCCGCTGGCAGGTGGCAAGGTCGGTGCCTCTCGGCAGTGTGAGGCGCAGTGGGGAACACGAGGAAACTGGAGTTTCCCCCTGCAGTTGTGGCGGAAACTCAGTCGGCCGGTTTTGGGCGCCACACTTCAGTTGTTGTGTCAGTAGTTCTATCAGTTGGGTTGTTGCTCTATTTTCCCGAACTGGGCCTCCCTGGTCAGATGTGCAGATGTACACACGTACACACTATGGAATCTATCAGCTGGAAGAAATGTCCACCCTTTCCAGCGCTCAACGACAGTTCAAGCTCTGACCCGTCAAGCACTGAAACCATGCTTATCTGGAGATTCTTGAGTGCTACTCAGGATTGACGTGGATTTGGGTATTAATCATTAATATATGGCGAATCAGGATGAATCAGGTCCCTTTTATATAGAGACATCCAGTGACCCCAAACAGATTCCGATCGTAAAGTCAAAAACTCTGTTTGCCACACCACCAATAGTTGCTTTCAGATTATACAGCTTGGAGGAAGCACCATCCAATGTCTCATCTGTGTTGCTTGCATAAGTGTTCCATGCTTTTCTTTGCTCCATTGCGGTTTCGGATTCCCACGCACTCACGGTTGCTCTGTCTCGTTGAGGTTGGAAAAAGAAAACAAGGTGTCCTCCAGTTTTACATCAACCGCATATATGTCGTCTTGTTTCTTCTTTCACCGAAGCCTGGGAGTGGGGAATCTGGTAGCATGAGCACTTAGAGACTGTCGGTCGTCGACAGCCGACAGGTGCCAACCCGGCCCCTCGCACGCTTCCGGACGAATCCAGCCGCTCGAATCGGGATCCCGCCCGACATCCACGGAAAAGCGGGCCACCTGTGCTCCATAGATGCCGCTCATGGTGGCTTGCGAAGGGGGGTACTCGATCTGCTGTTGATGCAGCAAAATGTCGCAACGGATGTCGCTTTCCTTAAAATCGAAGCACCGAACGGTCACATCGGGAGATCCAACTCGTGCCGGGGGGAGGGACATCACATCACCAGCGGTTCAAGCGAGCGACCAGCGTGTGTCATCCAGCCCAGGGGCCCAGTGGCGACGGATTGTAAAGCCCAGGGGCCCAGTGGCGACGGATTGTAAAGCCCAAGAGCGTTGAGGACGATGGATGACTGGTAAAACCATGTCAACAATGCCCAAGCACTGCATGTGTGGCGTACTTCCCCACATTGGGGAGGTTGAGAAGGGGTCAATGGAAGGTAAATATTCCATAGGAGTACATGGCAGTGGGCCATGGCACCTCACCCAACAAACCATGGAAGGTTGACATCCCTTGCTACAAGGGATCTGTTCATTTCAGTGGTTCACCAGGACTGCCACAGGGTGCTTCACCAGGAGTGATTGCCAAGCCACAGACGAAGCACTCGTGCCCCACAGACAGAGTCTTCGGCGACCAAGAGCCAAAAAAACGGGTTCACCAGGGGGACACCCTTCAAACCCGGTATCACCGTATACCAAGGGATGTCTATTTTGCGCGCGATGTTGCCCCGCGTGTCCGCGAGTCGTGTGGTTTACCAGGGTCCCCCCTGTTTTGAGGGTCCAATGGGCCTGGAGTGTCGGGGATCAGCCATTCTCCAATACCTCGGGACTTCGGACTTCGTCAACTCCATTCAACTCCTCTCCGTGCCACTGAGGGCGCGGTTCAGGTTTCCTGGTCGGTTCATCTTCTTGCCACCCCGAATCAAACGATGAGAACTGCGCAACCGGAATGTCGAGTGTTGAAGTTGAAGACCTTCAATGATACAGGAGAAGCACACGAGTTCCCTGGCAACCCTGGATGCAAGCAGAGCGTCAACTGCCTTCACCATGGTATTCTCTTGGTTTCTCAGTTGAGCGATGTTGCCACGCCCCACTTTTCGGTCCTCAGAAGAGGCAGGGGCCTTCCATTCCATGTTTCATCAGCAGAGTCAAAGGGTTGAAACTCTGGCATTGACGAACTTAAAATGGATGAACATGCGGCACGCAAGCTGCTTGAGGGTACTAAACATGGTTAAGATAAGGTGACGGAGCCTGGTTACCTGGTGGCCATCCCACTCCTGAATCACTATCCTTCAAAGACCAAGAGCAAATAGGGTTCCCCTCCATAGACCGAAAATGTTTCACTGACCAGCCCGCCCAGCAAGGCCACCCGCGCCACTGTATAGATGATCTTGGATTACCAAGAAGCAGGTCCAAGACTCAGTCAGGAGCCGGTCCAATGTGCAGGTGTCTGGAGGCGTCTTCAAAATCAGACCCGGTCCGACCCCCACCAACCCAAGTGAAAGGACTAAACGTGCTGGGCCGGAAAGGGCCAACCGTCCAAAGCCACGACCCGCCGGGGTCCAAATGCTGGGGAGGTGTTTTGGACAACTCCAGTGGGGCTGAGGCAAGTGTCCTGCAACTCCTGCGCGAGCTCATTCACCAAAGCCTCATCTCCACACCATCCTGGCAACCACCAGAACCGCAAAATGCTAGATAGCACTGTTTCGCGAGCATCGTCGGTTTACCCTGAAACAGGGGCAGTGTTTACTTCAAGAAAGTATTCCTGCCTGCATCCTACAAAATCCTCTGCTCCCTGGCATACTAGTGGACAGAAGAACGGGGCAACCCGAGTTCACTAAGTTAGAACCTGCACTGAGACTGTTTCCTAGACGAAGGCGATCTTCCTTATCCACCAGCGTGTAGATTCACTGCGTGGACAAAAAAAAACAACTTTTGATGGGGGGATAAGAGTATGCAGTGTGGATAAGTTGTCTTGGACTTTGAGGCCATCCAAGTGGCAAGTGGTAGGTTGTCCACCAAAATCTGATCAAAGTACTGCTAATTATGTTGCTATTCACTCTCACTCGGACCTCCTCATGACCCAACCCCCTCTTAGTAGAGGATTGTGGATCTCTCATGTGGGAAAAGTTCAATGAGCGCTTCCAAACTTCGGAACTCGCGTGGTCAAAGAAGCAAGAACTCTTGGATCTTGGTGCTTAGAGGCTTAGAGGCTTAGAGGCTTAGAGGCCAAGGCATGTGTCAGGCATGTGTCTCCCCTGGTCAAAACGGTCGATCAAACGGCATGTCGCTGTGGCGTTTCATCCGTCTCCACCGTGAAACGGCGGGCGCCTGGGCTCATGCCATTCACTCCGTGGCAGCAGAAGCAGCAAACGCCTGTGTGACCGACCATGGCGGCCATGTGACCGAAGGCTGTGAGGGTCATGCGTACCCTCCCTGAAAGGGGTCGGAAATCAGTATTCATGGATAGCATAGTCATGGTTTGCTACTTCCATGACTATTTCAGGGAGTGTATGCAGGATCAAAAAGACATGGTTCTGATATGCTCTCATAGCATGCGATCTGCGATCTTGAAAGCTGTCCACTTGCAGTTCACTCCACCTGAAAACCGTTCATCCCAATCTCCTCAAGTCCAGGAAAGCGGACGTGTTGTTCTGCAAGTACTGTTACTTTGAGCGACCAAAAGACGCACCCAGGCTCAAGGCTCCCTGAGATGATGCTCCCTTCGTGGGATGGGAGCAAGCCCCCGACTGAACCCGCGGTGGTCTCATTCAAACATCCAGCCAACGACTCACTGTAATCACTCGGTGCCGTCGTGCAGTAGAAAGCAAACCCGTAATAAGTAATATGTCTGTAGTCAAACGTTGCCTGCCTTTCATTGATTCCCCTGGCCTGCATCCACTTCTTGTATTTGTGCATACGGCTTGCGTTCCGTACTACTGCAGCAATTGTTCGAGCGCTCCGTCACCACCTGGCAACCAACGATTTGGCGTTCCGAGAACGGTCCTGTTCCGGACTTGCAATGGCCCTTCGGGCGTTGGGGCGCGGTGTTGCAGGTGTTGCTAGTTCCACCTGGTGAAATGCCGGAGGTAGGGAGAACCTGGTGTGGTCTGAGGCTCACATCTGAATGCATCCATGTTTGCTCACTCTGTGGGACATCTGCACTCCATTGACATCAACGCCGAGCTCTTCTGTTGAGTATGTTGAGATGTGAGCAAAGTATGATGGTCATAGATTCTACGACTTTGAATGACTTTGATTCGTTCGTAGAGGTGAGTGTTAAGGGTTCCGTACTGCTACACTGCTTTCCGAGCTCTTCTGTTGAGTATGTTGAGATGTGAGCAAAGTATGATTGTCATAGTCATAATTGTCATAGATTCTACGACTTTGAATGACTTTGATTCGTTCGTAGAAGTGAGTGTTAAGGGTTTTGTACTGCTACACTGCTATCTGGCACAGTTCCATAAAGACCGTCGTTCTCTTCTCCCTGTCTTCTCCACATCTACATCATCCACGGTTTCCGTCGTTCTTTATGCGGCTCGCGCGACTCTCCAACCTCCTCCTGCGTCAATGTGACCGTATGCTTCGTGGGCCCACAAGTACAAATGAAGTTGCAAACATTCTGCACCTGTCACGGTGCACGGTGGCAAATCCACGGTCCGGTCGTTTCCATGCGTTGGGTGTTTCCATGCGTTGCCCCCCCAAGAAAAACAGGCCCTTTTGGGGGTCCGTGTTCGCTTCTAAAAACGCTTGGGCACCTTGGGGCAACATGAGTGGCATGCCCGTTCTAGGGACATGATGGGACATGTCTGACAGGTCCGATGAGACAGGTTCTACTGGTCTTTTCGGCGAACCCAGCGAGACATCTGCTTGACATCGTGAGGGAAATCCCCCCACACCTTGACGACTGGGCGGAGGTCCCAGTCAGAGTGCGAGACATCAGGTTGTACGAGTGGAGCCCTCTCTCTGCGGAGGTCTTTGGGACCAAACGGATGCCGTGCGCGCAAAAAACGGGTCACTCAGAGGGATGCCAGACAGCCTGGAGGCACCTCACTGGAGGCACCTCACTGGAGGCAGCTGTGTCCCTCTCAAATTCGTCTCCCCGCCACGCCTAGCACTGAAACCAACCCAACACCCAATGGCATCCTAAACGACAGCGCCTGGTTCAAGACGTCATAGGTCTTGGTCTCGAACTGCCGGCTCGCTTCTTGATGTTGATCCGACTGCCTTGCTCCAAACGAACCGAGTGGAACGGGGCTGGGCCTTGGGGGCCCTGCCAGAGCTTCCGCACCGAGCAAAAAGGCCGAAAAATGGATCCGTGAAGACCTGTGACCGATCCTTCTGTCGAGTCCATGTTCGGTTCAATGAGGGGAGGGTTCCCCTCCATCCATATGGGTCAGTAACTCTAGCAGTCCGACCTTCCAGCGGGTCAAACGAGGTCTCACCCGTGTGGTGTGAGAACGGACTTCTTCCGGTCGTGAGAACGAAATGGTTTCTAGTTACTAGTAGCTTCTTGTTCCTAGTAGTGATGGCCTCCAACCTAATAGCGATGGCCTCCACCTAGTAGCAAGAAGACCCAAATGTCAAATTCCAAACAAGAGTTGATCCTCAGTAATCGCTCTGCCGCTCTCCTCTCATTCTGCATCTGGACCGCCTCGGCAAATACTCTGGACCGTCCGGCCCGTAGACCGACATCATGGTCTCTTGGGAAGGTGGATAGGACACATCCTCAGGTGGGCCGAACTCACAACGACTTCGATGAACCGACGAACGCCACCTTCTCCGTGACCCGGTGCTGCCCGAACGGACTCTTGCGGAAGATGCATACAAATCCCAGGTGGTGAAAAGAAACCTGGCAATGAAAGCACTCGGATTCACCAAAGTGGGAGTGGAAAGACTTGTGCCAGAGGGTCAAATAAGGGGATGATTATACCATCAAAAGAGGTCTTGGACTCCAAAAGTCAAAAGTCTGCCTTACGGCCTTACGGGTTGTGTGCGGAAGAAGCGGTATTGTAGGAACACGTAAGGACAGGCAGAACTTGTTGTTCCTCAGTATGTTGGCTGCTTGTCCGCCTAAGCAAAGGATCTTCCATACATCAGTGGGAGAGAAATATACAGTTCAGTGCCAGACAATAGAAAACCAGCGACTGTGGCGTCTGAGATCTCGGAGACTGAAATCCCACATGAAGCGAAAAGCGGAAGATGCAGCTGTCAGGTTTTGCCCAATCTTCCATGTCTCTACACTCCCAACTCACCCAACTCACTGGAAGTGGATGACCCCAGGAAGACTAGTTTTGCTCCACAAACAGAGGAGTCATGAGGAGTCCACTAAACCATTGCCATGTCGTCGGAATGTATCGTCTCCATGATGTTGGTGTCTCGCTTTGTCACTGGCTGGTGGTTGCCCTCTCAACAGCTTTGGGTCAAAGCTCTGCTTTCAATTTCTGCATCAGCAAGGGTAGCTGCGCTGCAAGGTCATCGAAGCGTTGCATCATCTCCTGGCGCCAAAGACCCATGGAATGGCCAATGGACTAGGAGCGCGCAAGTAAAAAAATTAAGAAAGAAGTGTATACCTGATTATCATTGAAGTGAACTGCTGCAGTTCCGACACCATGTCTGCTGGGCTCTTCCCATCATACCAATGGCTGGGCTTACTAAGCCCAGCAGTCCCATGCCTCCATGACAAACAAATCTGGAGCATCGCGGTGGCCACGTATACGGATTTGTATGTTCACGCTCACCTCCTAGATATCCAACGAAATGGTCCTACCGGGACCTTCGGACAGTGTTTGATTAAAGCAGCTTGTTTCCTTATCCAGTCAAGCAGAGGAATGTGCTGGAATCAATCCTGAGACTCTGGAGCAAGGGTTGGAAGGGCAATCGAGAACGCCAACAAGGGCCGTTCACAGTTTGTATAAAAATATATGTATATATACATATATAGGTTCTATCCTGATGGACAAACGCTCCATGAGTTCTTCTCCCAGGCCCCTTCAAATCGAAAAAAAACCAGGCATTGGCGATGTTTGGGTGGGATTTCGGTGGGGGGGTCGCTGCTGGTCTTTCAAAATCCATCAATGCACCCCACGCCCAAAAACGAACAACGTCTGCCGCCACGTTTGCTCTCCTCAAGTTGATTGATTTGACGACGGTTCCCGCGAGCATCCACCTGAGCTGCCGTAGCGCGACCGACTCAGTCGCTGGGAATGGTATGATTTGTTGAAAAGAGGGGCCAAGGGTGCTGGTCATAGTCTTGGACTCCGAGGGTATACTGTATATATATATACCATAAAAAGAATGGTCTGACTAGGTGACCTGAAAAGGAATTTCCTTTACTTCAGTCGGTCAAAATATAGTCTTTGGACTCCGAGGGTATTTGTATTGCGTGCTTGTACTCTCAGGCAGGGCCCACTGTTGAGGCTGCGGCTGGATTTACTGTAGACACCTAGACCCCAGGCAGGCAAATGTTTGGACCTTGTGAATATAGATGTGAATAAATCGGTGGGTAGCTTGATTGATTGAGCATCGCGAGCAGAGTAGATCAGCAAACACATCTGCCAGACGGCTGAAAACCTGCCAGATGGCTGAAAACGCCCCTCTGAGGAACAAGAACCCTGCCAGAAACCAGTCATATGCCCCTTGCCACTTCGAGCAAAGCCCTGTGCCCGTCCAGAAAACCCTCTAAGTCTGAACCCCTGTTTCCTTGGAAACGAAAAATGAACCATTTGTCCACCTGTTGGATTTCGGGGTGGTCCCCAATCCCCCAGAAAGGGGACCGGTTGATCCACTGCTTGGCTTCAAAACAGCGCAGTCCCTTTAAGGGTGGCCTTTGGCCACCGCGACTCTGGCTCACCGCGGCCGCGGCACGCGCCGTTGGAGCTCCGTTCGGATGGCCTCGACGATGTCCATCGAGCAGCCGGTGCCCGGCTGGATGGCATGATGTTCTGGGCGCTTCGCCGAACACGCGGCGCAAACCCGCACCGGGACACCGCGGTCGCCGTGTTCGGGTGGAACCGAAGAAAGGAGCCAGCCAACTGGGCCCTGGGTAGCTAAGAATTGATCCATGAATAGCTGGATCACTGGATAACCAAGAGGATGGAGTATGTGGGAGTGGGATGTATCCTCTGACTTCTCCTGCGATCCCACTCCGAGCCAGGGATGCGTTTCCTCTTCCGTCCAGGCTATGTGGTATATGGGCTGTGTTAACGGCCTGATCGTATTCAACTACCGGGCGCGGTGCCTGGGAGTTGATACCTTCCGCAACGAAGGCTTCAAATCAATCTCATCGGCTTACCAGGACCCACTGTCGGGGTGGTTCATGGACACCCCTTAACCTCTAAGGGGCTACAAATAGACACCCCTTAGGGGGGCCTGGTAGTTATATGTTTTTTGTTAAGGTACCTGATAAAAGGGCTGTTAGTCAAGCCGAGTTCTTGATATCGTTTGGAAGGCAACATCTTTTCTTCCACGCTGGCGTCATGGATGTTTGCTTTGCTCTAGGTCGATGCTTCACCTGCATGTTTTCGGGGACATTTCATGTACCCGGGTCAGTGCGCCCGGTACAACACTGGACGCGTCTCACGCGTGTACTCCAGTCCGCTCGATATATATATATACTGTATGTATGTATGTATGTATGTATGTATGTATGTATGTATGTATGT
>CAXAMN010021917.1:724215-778614 GCA_963970005.1 Durusdinium trenchii
TGTATGTATGTATGTATGTATGTATGTATGTATGTATGTATGTATGTATGTATGTATGTATGTATGCATGCATGTATGTATGTATGTATGTATATCTATTTATATATTATATATATAATTATTTTGGCTTCACTTCTAAAATTCCCTCTATAATACTTAAACTTAAACTCCTTCCACACATCCACACACGATCGACTAAGTCCACCGTTTTCCACCACACCCAGCGGCCCGTGAGCTCGCCAGCGGTCAAGCTCGAACAACCACAGCTCTGCCTGAGCACCGGGTCTCGTCTACCGGTCGTGTCCACACAAAAACAAGGACAAGACCCGAGGATGAGACCAGCACTCAAGATTCGTGAAAATGCCCCTTTTTGATCCAACCTAATAGCTTCTTGTTACGTTCGTAGCGATGCCAGGAGCCCCGTTCGTAGCGTCCTTGCTCCTAGTAGTAAGGCTAGCAGTTTCTTGTTAATATGGTGTTTATCCTTGTTTGTGTTCTGTTCTGGCCATCCAGGGAGGCTCTCGTCTCCAGCCCAGGCCGCCTTTTTACTCTTCCCTTCACTTTCTTGGTTACTGTATGTTTGTGGTGCTTTTGCGGATATGCAACCATCCAGGACTATTGAGTATGTACAATGGATTATCGTTCGGCCCATCATCTGAGTCATGATCCCCATTCGGCCCATTCGTGTGGGGCTAACCAGCGGAGTTGTGGCTCGTTAAACCCAGTAAACATCTATTTACCCTCACTCTCAGCTGCAGGAACCAAAAATAACAATAAAGCAAACAAATACCTGGATACTTCCAAGACCATTCATAAATATCATAAATGGGCCGGGTTTAAGCCTAGTTTGTCTTGTGCCTATTTCAATCGATTTCACTCCACACCCTGCTTCCACACCACCTCAACCGACCTCAACACATCACCATCCTCTCCACCAGGCCATGTGTTCAGCATGGTGACTCCGCTTCCACGGACTCAATGTTGGCATAGGGCACCTTCGTGGTGACCTTGGACCGGGTCAAACCCCCCGCTCACCACCCGATCCCTCGAGTTGGCGGTCCCTCGGTGCCGGACTCATCGACGAAAACGATGGACTCATCGGGTTCCAAGCGATTCGGGTGGAGTGAAAACGAGTGAACGAGTGCAAGCGATCTGGCACCTGGACAATGGATGGACTGCAGTCCTGCAGTCCTGCAGAAATGGAGAGAGAATTCCATGCCATGCAATATGGTCTTAGTATTTTCTTTTACTATTCTCTCTTCCATTGGCCTGGTCAAGGGTATGACTCGACTCCATGACCCATCGCTCCATCTCGGGATCCCAAGTTTGGCCCCGGTGCCGTCTCGGCCAGGAAGAGGAAGAACTGAAACCACCCCCGAGCCCCTCTTCTGAGAGACAAAAAGAGCTAGTCAAATACATCAATCCTAATGAAACACTGCTCCCACTGATGAAGTCACGAGTGGGACGCCCAGTTCGAGGACAAGCGGTTTCAACCTGTTTCAACCACTTGCCTTCTTTCTCTCCTGTTCTCCCACCATTCCTGTGACCACCCCCCGAGATGCGCCCACGCTTCTCATCCCCTGCGAGCGTCCACCGTGTCGGAGATCCATTGCTTTTGTGTCAAGATCGCCTCGTCGGGGTCCAACTGCAAGGTCTTCGACAAGCAGGCCAATCCTCGAGCGAAGGCCCAACCATGGCCCAACCATGGGTGGATTCCTACAAAATCTGGAAAATGAGTCCGATTGTTTGCGGTGGGGTGGAAAAATATGAAGCTGAAAGGAAGATTCAAGCCACAACAAAGCCACCGCAGGCCGCAGTACAATTTCAAGAGATTGAAACAAAGACATAAATCAAAAAGTTGTCATCTTCTACCTTCGACGACCTCTGGGCCATAAAATCAAATAAGGAATTCATTGAGTACAACCAAAGCCCCGGGCCGCTGTTCGGAGGACCCCCGGAACTCGGCACTTCACCCCACGACAGGGAGAGTTTCCGTTGTTTTTGCCCACCGGTTGATTCGCATCGCAGGCCAGGCACGTAAGCCAAGATCTG
This sequence comes from Durusdinium trenchii, assembly GCA_963970005.1. Taxonomy (NCBI): domain Eukaryota; class Dinophyceae; order Suessiales; family Symbiodiniaceae; genus Durusdinium; species Durusdinium trenchii. The sequence goes on from CAXAMN010021917.1 coordinate 726,268, forward strand.
CCAAGGGTCTATCGCAACAGCAAGTTGTGTCGTAGGCAATCGGATTGAATTCCTGGACGCATCGCAGGACTGGGACACTTTGCAACCAGCTCATCCCCAACGCCAGAAGAACAAATGCACAAACTACGAAGCCATTGTTCTTGTCACCTCAGACCGACAGAGCCACTCTGTGGGTCAGTCTGAAATAGGATCAGTCTAGGTTACTTACCCTCCACACACCTGCTGATCCTGTTGGTGGCTGGAAAACTAGACTCAAACTCAGAATGACTCCTAACCACAAGCGATACAGAACTTTGTACTTCAGAGAATCAAAGACTACGACTACAAGCGGCTCTCTTCTGGAGGAGTTCTCCTTATGGGCATCTACAGTAAGTGTTAATGATAATGATAGTTGTTAATGCAGACTGCTAAGAAAATTAACCTATCATAATCATAATTGTAAGTTTTCAGATCGTTTTTACATTTCCAGGCCTGGAGGGCTTTATGAATCAACTGGAAACAGTTACCCAGCCCTTTGACCTCTTGGCGCCTTCACCGACGACGCGTCCCCCACCGTCCTCCGGCTCCCGTTCGGCCACCGCATTCTTCCAAGGGCGGAAGAGGGGCGCTGCGGATCCTCGGAGCGCCCGCCGGGGCAGCGGGGCCGGGGGTGGTCTCGTTGGCCATGCCACTACCTTTCCTCGACATGTTTGTCTGGGTGTGTTCGCGCATGGCCATGAATGCAACGACGACCTATTTCATAAAGTATCATTTTCCTTGGTATTGCTTCGTGCTTCCGCGCGCGCTTCGGAGTCAGGAACTCTAGCTTTCCAACATGTATACATGCCACGTTTAGCGCAAAGATTACCGGAAACGCGAATTCAAGAAAAACCAGAACTGTTGAGGGTTATGCGGCTATGCGCGCATAATACAAAGCACATTGGTTGAATCGCGCAAGCTGAAAGATAACACGCCGGCGCCGACTTCTTCCTTTTGGCAAGAAAGGCCTCTTCCTCGAACAAGAGCAGTTCCGAAAACTGCGCAGGGCTCCTTATTAGGGCTGTCCTTGGCAAGCGATCTTGTCGCGGGCGCCCTTGCGACGAGCGCCACGGTAGCGCTCCGCGAGCTCTGTGTGGTGCTCACGGCGTGTCTTTTCACGCATGTCACTCAGTCCCCTGCAAACATGTTGGTGCAAACTGTCACTGTCCAAACCCACTTTCACTACTCTTGAACACGGAATCTCCTCTCCTTCTTTCTGAAGAAAAGGACTGGGTCATCTTTTTGGTGCCGGACTTTTTGGCCTTGGCTGCCGGAACACCTAGCAAAATCACTTCTTGAACAATGTTCCATGCCTTACAATGCTAATCATGCTCGAGAAGAACCAGAACACGGAGAGCGTGATTTTTATGGAACTGCGGAGGAAGATCTAAGCCTAAGCGACAGACGCCGCTTATGTCGATGTTGATGTCTGTGGTTTGGAGGTTGTTGATGGTAATGGGTATGAGGCGCGCGAAGGACTGATACTAGCCAGACAATGTTGGCGTCGGCTATGACGCGGATGCCGATACTGAAGATGATGGCCAACATGTAGAGGCCAAGTAAAACATGCATTAGCTACAGCGCATTCCAAAGAAAATGAACCTCATGGCTTAGCTACAAGCATTGAATCGTCAGCTTGTAGAGGCGCAAGGAGCTGCGAGTTCAATTACCAGATGCGTTGAAAATAAACCCACTTTCCGTTGATGTATCTTCAGGTATGTGCTCGACAGAACCTGAAGCTCTGCCCTCTCTCGCTGGCCTTTGGAAAGCTTCGGTCTCCTTAAGCAACGCGCACCAGAGACCGCGGACAAGCCGCCCCGAGTCGGATGATTCGAGTGGGTACCCCCCCTTAAAAGACCTCTTGAATTAGGTCTATGTTTCGTGCCCATGTGTAGCTACGCCAAGAGGCCACGGCTTCCGGCAACCGACCCAGGTCTCCAAATCGATAACGGAAACACGGGTTGAGGACAAGGTTCTACAAAACCTTCTGGAACAGATTTCCATGGAAGTACCAAGGGCGCAGTTGGAGGCTCAGGGAAATACAAGTCGCAAACAAGCGAAGAAAAGAAGACAAGTAGCGAGAAACAAAAGTAAAAATTGGACTTGTGACATGTGGGAAAAAGGTGTGGATATGATCGGAAACAGACGGGAACCGAAAGCGACACAAAAGGAGATAAGTGGGACACAAGAAAGGCTATGGAAGGTGAAACCAGGAGGAGACGATAAGGGAAAATAGACAGGACACAATGGAAAATCACGAACGAAAGCGATCTTCTTCCCCCCCTCTTGCCGAAACGCTACGAAAAAGCATCTAAAACGATCGCGATCCAGAGTTCGCACAAGCCGGTCGTCACCACAGTTATGGTTGTAGACCACGGTCTCGGGCCAAGTGCTGAGCTCCTGCCCTCGCTTGGATCCAAAGAACCAAGCCGAGAAGCCGGTCTGAAACTCGATGCCACTGTTCTTCTGCCGGTGCGACTGGGTGATATTGTCCCAAATGCAGGAGCTTACGGCTTACGCAGAGTAACTCTCTTCCCCTCATATTCTCCAAATCGGCTTCGCCAAGACTGAACCCTGTCAGAGTCGCCTCCGATAGTTTCAGCAGCTGAGACAACCCGCATTTTCTCACAGCATTTGAACATGTCTTCGTCTGGTGCCTTCTTCCTCTACGCCAATGCTAGCCTAGAAGTCTGAGCCGAGTGGTTTGCGTTCGTTTGCTATAAGCTCTGTGCAATGAAAGCAGTTCCGGTGCAGAGTGCATTTAAAGGCCTGTTCATTTAAGGTTGTTGCGTTCACGACTTGTTCATTGCATCCTTGCCTGCGGCTTCAGCGTCGTCATCGCTTGCACCCTGTGCAATTTTATTCTCGGATTTGATTGGCAGACAACCCAACTTTCCCTTCGATGCCTGCGGCCACTTCTTCTGCGCCTGCTGCGAAATATCAATTTGGTATTTGAGAACAGGATTCAAAGTGAAATCGTTGTGCTTGTCCCGGCCTCCATCCGAAGAGAGAGAGAGAGATATATATATATATGTATATAGCTCGTCTTCTTCTGACATCGCTTGGTCTTTTGCCTGACCTGTCGGAACTGAGTTCACAAACGAGTTCAGAGAAGGTGAGAGATAGAGCCTTCTAGAATTTTTTGTATCCGATTCTAAAACCTGGGTCGAACCTGTTTTCTCTGCACCTGTCGAAAACGCGCTGCGGTTTCTCAGCAGCCGTATAATGATTTGTTACTTTTGCGTCGCAGTTGTGAAGTTTCGAAGATTTGCCTGCAGTCTCAGCAATTCCGGAGGTTACCTCGCGCAACAACAATGTGCAGCAAAAAAGCGGTTGAGTAATAGTCTGACGCCCTCAACATCCCTCAACAAACTTCTGTTGTTCCAGTTGAAAGATGTGGACTACGGTACTTTCTGAATGTCATGGTTCAGTCAGAGTGCTGTCACACTGTTTTGTTTGGTTGCAGCGCTGTTGGCTACGCCCGTCTCCCCCCCCATCTCAGACTTCACAGAGATCTGGCTGGTAGCTGGTAGGTTGACCTCTCTAGTGGTCCACCCGGGTTGGTCCAGTGCCATTGACCCAGTCCAAGGGGCCGAAGATCTGTTGGATCGTGGAGGCCTCGGGAGGATACTGGACTGCGAAGTGCTTCAGGAGCATGGGCACCTGAACTCCGATCTTGCTCATGGTGTCCTGAGCTTCTCCAGACCGAGTCTGGTCGCGCTGGCCCGCGTTTTTAGCAAAGGTCGCCAGTCAAGGTTTCGTGACAAAACGGAAGAAACGGAGGAAAATCCGAGGACTTTGCGGGAGATGACAAGCACAGATCCAAGAGCTCAAGGTCTCCAAAGAAGTACTTTTACGATGTCCCAGCAGTCTTGACCAAAAGTAGACCCACTTGTCTATCTTTTTAAGGGCCATCTGGCACCGCAGCTTTGAAACCATGTTCACAGAAATCCTGCACAGAAACAGTGCCGATGGCAGACCAAGTACATGTGTCACATTGGAGGAGTCATGGCCGCACCCATGGCCGCACCCAGACAGGCCCCAACACCCTCGCAAAGGACTCGATCATACAAAGCCACCCCCGAATAACCTGCAAATGGCTGCTATCTGTCGATGGCTTGGACCATCCTCCAAGCATCAAGCCATCTAAAAACCTCTCGGGTCCACGTCACAGTCAAACCCACTTTCATCTGTCATCCCAAGGTGTCTGATTGAAATCATCTGGATTTGTTTTGGAAGGCCAACGACTCTACAAAGGCCAAGATTCCAACATGAACGTCTGCTGCCTCATCTGCGCAATCTTTCCTCGACCATCTTTCCGAAGATTCAACCTGGGAAGATCAATAGTTTAATCTTGTGTAAGAAAATGTCCGAGAAGACCCTGCCAAAACAAGGGAGTACATGGAAGCAGTTCTAGTCCAAGGGTCGGGGCGCACCCCCTGTGTGTACGTTGGGTGCTATGTACCAGCCACTTGCTCCACCACCCATGGCTTTCTATGGAAAAGGCCTCCCAACGCTACACTGAATTCCTGACATTGACAATCCTTTGATGTACCACTTCCAACAGGTCTCCTCGTTGGAGGGGTTAGACCCTCAAGGGCCTAATGTAGATTCTTGAATAATAAACACCCGATATGAAGATCGAGGATGTCCAATTCAAATTGGGGAGTTTATTATTTATCAAGAGTCTACATTAAGGGTCTCACACTGGTTCTTGCAGAATGCTGCTTTCCTGAACCAAAACGCCCAGAGCGGCCGTACTGGGGTCCACTTGCAAAGCTGCCAAAACCCGCCCTTGCCACGAAAGAAACATCTTTCGGCCCAGGCAGCTCTCGGATAATCTCCTCCACCAGGGCCGAATCACAGCCCAATCCCGGGACGATGCCCCCGTGGCCCTCCTCGTCCATGGGTGCCAAGTCCTGACCGGTCATGTTTCACCCACAGTCCGTCAAGCAGCCAACCTACCACTGGTAGACCACCACTGGTAGACGAGCACTGGTAAACGACAGCAACGACAGAAACGCGTCGCCGCGACCCTGCCCCGGTCCGAGTTGATCCCCGCGCACACGCCGAAGCAGGCTGAGCGCTGCTCCACCATCGTCAGCTGGGCCTGAAGCATCGCTAGGCTCAGCGCCCCGGGGACCGTAGTCGGGCCTCCCCAAGAGGAGAATCGATGGATCGAAGAAGAGTCCTTTCTGAAATCCCTTTTGAGAGATGATGAGATGCAGATCTGAATGAGATATCGTAACAGTAGGAATCTGTTCCGCAAGAAGTGGATGAGCTTCTTGATTTTGTTTTGAGATAAAGCAAAGACTAAGAGTGTCCCCACGTCTGAAGCAGCTGTGGTAGCAGGTCATGACACGCTGTGGTAGCAGCATGGCCTCCCTGGCCACGCTCAACACGAACAGTGCGACGTTCAAACACGATCTCCCTGCAACCCTTCAGACGACTCTTTTTCGGGATGGAATCTCATTGATTTACATGCCGAGATGACTTCGCCTGCCAGACATGAGGAATCATGTCTCGTCTTGGCTGAGATTATGAGGAATGTGCACTGGAGGACCTGGGTGTTGGGGTGGATTTTTGTTGCACAAAGGAAAAGGCAAGGATTCGGATTCGTAGCTGGTCCGGTCTTTCTGGGTCTTCCAAGTTTGGGCTCTTGGAATTCGTTTTCTTCTAGTTTGCTCTCCAGGTTTGTGGACAAAGCACGGGGAAAGTGGGACATTCGAAGAACAAAAGGAAGGAAACTGTTAAAACTTAACCACCGAAAAGGAATAATATAATGGCAAAATGTGGGCAAAGGTAACCAGCGAGAGAAAGAAGAACAGTTACACAATGCCAAATCGAGCATTTCCATATATAGCGAAAGTTTGGTGACAGGGAGGGTTTGCCTATTTTGTGGCAAAAGGTGGCTGCCATTGACAAAATCTAGCCTTCTCGTGTGAGTGCAACAGCAGCTGCAACGACCATCCATGGGCAAACGAGACACACATATTGGCGAATGCATCTAATTATCAAAGATGATATTGTGGCCATCCTTCTGGGGATGTCCCTTTGGCAAAAACATTATGTATATATCTATATATATATATATATCAAGCAATCTGAAGCAAACCTTTAAATCAGGCTTAGATGTATATATATAATGTATTTGATTACAATATACTATATATATATAATTACATATCAGATCGACTATTCATCCACGTCTTCCAGTAGCGGCCGAACGCTGAAACATGCTACCTTCTGGTCAGCCAATTCGATCCAACCACCAAACTACCTCCACACAGCCACCGAGCTTCCGCGTGTCGCATCGAGTGACGGAGCCGCTGGGTGTCGCATCCAAGGAGCATACGGCCGCCGCTGGGTGCTGCTTGAACAGGTGGTGGTCACGCGGAGCACAGCTTCCTCGAAAGTCAGGTTGGCCGCGGCATTGTTGCGGCTTGGAGAGTTCATCGAACCGCAGGTGGCTCAGGTTTGGAGGTGGTTTGACCCATTTTTCAGTTGGGACTTGGGTGGAGCGAGTTCAAAAACACGGAAACGGTTGCTTCCTCTGATCAAACGATACGTCTCGTGTTCGTCTTCGTCCTCGTCTGCTGGACCCACAGGCGCAGACTTCAGCCAAGGCTTCTTCGATGGCCAAGGTGATGGACCAAGGAATCGCATGGAAAATGTACTGAAAATCGAAGTTGAAGTGATCTACCATACCCAGACCATCTATGTCTGGAAAATGTAACTACATTGACCCTTAAAACATCTTAGAAATCACCCCACTGTGGGCAAATATTCCAAACAATTCAGTGTTAGGGATACCTCCAAGCTAAAACTTTGGAATTGACCTGTGACCTGAGATGTGTACCACTCCCGTGAAAAGCTTACAGCCCACCTGCCCACGTCTGATTGAACTTTGATGGACAAATACAAAGGGGTCCGGCCCCTGCTTCAAACAAATCAGGTCCACCGTGCTTACCCCAAAAAAACAAACTTAAAAAATAGTATATAAACTAAACAAAAAGGAAACAGTACAAATAAATAGAATAGTAATTGAGGACCATCCTGCTCCCAGGGCACTTCGCGTTCCAAGGTCAGCTCCTTTTTGGGCCAAAGGCAAAGGAGACCACCACCCAAAAACTCCTGAATGTTCGTCACATCCCAGTGCTTCTCCTCAGTCCCACGATCAGCAGCGGTCCCAAATGGTGGTGATGGCCGGATCCGCCTTGTGAAGTCTGGTTTTGATTCTGCAGATGCGTTCATTCAAAACGAAGTGCACTGTCAAGGGTCAAGGGTGACAGATTTATTTGCAAACGAAAGAATTCGCAGAGCATCAGTTGGCTGGTCCATTAGTTCGTATAGATTGATTTGTTAATAAAGTTGTCTAGTTGTTTCTGTTGGAGGCACGTCATGGAAAGCCAAGTCGTCACTCGGCAAGCTTCCAGGCAAGCCACAATGTGGATGTGTCACTGTGTCAGGAGTCCTATAAATATGAGAGAACCAACAAGAGAGAACGGACATGAATTCCACCTTAGAGCTCTTGTGCAACCTGCTTATATAGTGATCGTGGTACCTGCAAACCATGTAGAAGGGATCAACGCCAAGTCACTGGGAAAGCCTGCATGAGATTCTCCATGGCTGCCGCAGGCCACGGTCCGCCACGAACAGTTTTGGATCGGTTTCTCAAACAGTAAGTTCTCAGCCAAGTTCGCGTGCGAAGTTAGTGCGAAGTTGGGATCGGCGTCGGCGGAAACAAGAATGGTGGGCTTTGGAGAAGGGACGCGCCGTTCGAGGGTTGGGAGAAGGGAGTCCAAATTTGGCCGAACGATAAGGTTGAGTATGGTTGAGTCATGACTTACTTGGTGGAATCCATGTCTGGCGCCTTGGCGCTTTGTGACCTTGGCGCTTCCAAACAGAAGATCAACCTGGCCTTTGCCGTCTCAGGGACTCAGCTTGTGAACACCAACAGTCATGAGGGCTCTGAAAGAACAATCACACCGACTCAGTCGAATCCCCGGAATCTGCTGCATATCCATCGTCTTCACATGAATGTTTTGCTTGCCTCCATTATTCTTTGTCATCTTCTGTCTACTTAGTCTACCTCTTCATCTAGTTCTTCGACCGTAAATCTGCAGTATTCCTTCTCCCCCGACCCTTCGACGGATTCCAAGCTGCCCGGGAAACCGGAAACCGTCCCTCCCTCCGTCCCTCCGGTTCCGTCCCTCCGGTTCCGTCCCACCGCTCCGGTCTCCGTCCGGTGCCTCCCCTCTCCGCACGGGAACGACGGCACGAGCGACGAGCCGACCTTGACGCAGAAGAAGTCATCCTCCTCGACGCTCTCGTCCGACACGGAGGGCGATCTCTCCTCGGAGCGAGCGAAGGCGCGAAGCCTTCGAGTCGTTGGTTCGGAGACGAGCGAAGGCGACCGGGTCACAATGGGAGAAGTCAAGGAACTGGTGACCCAATGGTTGGCCAGATTGAATCAAATTGAGAGAATAAAGCACCACAGTAAAACACCACAGGAGGCCCCATAGTATTCTCTTTGTTCTTGCTGGTTGAAGCACCCCTTGGGCGTGGTTGGTGGCCGCTTCAAAGTTCAAGGAACTCGGCGGCCCAAGATGGCCGTTTGTGTGATCCTTCTAGCTTTTTCGCTTCGGACTCCTCCAACAGTGGCACCCGGCATGTGCCCGGCCGATGAAAAGAAGTCTCCCATGGGGATCACCATGGGTCTCTGCTGTTCGACTCACATTACCTGAAGGGTGAAGACCACCGGCACAAAAAAGCCCAGTGCCAGTGGAAGTCTTCGACCTTGATCAGGCTGCTTTTGTGGCTAGTGGTGGCTTTAAACATCACCAATTCTGGGGACCAAGAATCGCCTTTCGAAATCTTCCAAATGCTGGGACCATGGGAGTCACCAGAACCAAAGCATACCCAAAGTGGTGATGACCGTAGCCCTTAGGCTCTTGGCACTTCATCTTTCCACCCTGATTCACCTCAGTGTTTTCTTCGTCGCCCTCCCATTTTCTTCCCATCGACATCGATCTCAAACCGCATCATCAAACCACCCGTCCGGTTGATCCAAGGAGCATTCTCTGGGATGGAATCCACCGCGTTCTTGATGGTTGAGGCCTTCCCACCCACAAAGCATCAGACGAATGCGCGGTGCGGAGCATCTGCGCGTGGAACACAAGGTGTCCTGTAACAATGGTGGGGTCGTCGAAAACATAAGGGCTGTGCAGGTTGGCCTCCAACTGTTGTAATAACCAGGCAGATACCGTCCGAAATCTGGGCCTGTGTCTCATAACATTCAAGTTCATAGACTCTTTTGCTGAATCTCAATCCATTGTATGGGGGACTACTCAACCTCGCTGCTAGGATGCCTTCCTGCAAAATCCTATTCATCTATATATATATATATATCATATATTATATATACTTCCAAATCAGGGAAGTGGAGCACCCTGATCATCCCTGGTCTACAGCACCTGCCAAAGAATCTTCAGATGATACCGATGGTTGTAGAGGGGGTCCACCAATCCTCTTCAATGATTGGACTCCTCCAGGTGACATCAACGCTTCCCCCGGCACCGATCATCGCTTCCCAGGCCAGTCGCCAACATCGGGCGACATCGGACATATGGGACCTGCCTATCATAACAGGTTGCTTTAATTACAAACAAGTGAAGGTGAGGAAGGTGATACAAATGATATCATTAGCGAGATATCCCAAACTGCCTTGAAGATCCATCAAACCACCGGACATCTCCGGACATGAGAGTTCGGGTGGGATCAGCTGGTGAGTAACTCCTCACGGCCATCATTTTGGTCATAAGTCATCATAAGTCCTACATAGTCCTACTTACCTCTGCCACTAGAGTCACATGTCACCTTCAACCGCCATTGACCTACAGCGCCTTGAATCATCTTGGTTACACGGATGGCATGGCCGCTAGCTACCCGAACTAAGTAAATCCCATGAAATCCATGTTTCAATCCTCATGCCAAACAGCTGCCATCCACGTACTGATTCTTCTCCCAGCTAGCTGTGTCACTCCTCTTCAACTCCTCCAAGCTTCATTCCTCGTCCCTCGGGGTCCCAGCCGGTGCCGTGGACAGCCGCCGACGTCGGGAGTGCGACTGAGCGAGCGACGAGGCGGGAGGCGACGGACGAGCGGACCACGCGCGGACGGTGGCTTTGGTGAACGGCGGGTGTTGCGAAGAGGGAGACAGCCCTCAAAAGAAGCTGCTAAAAATGGTTCACTGGTGTGCTCCTTCGTGGGGTACAGTACTTTCCCCTTAATGCGCTTTGGAGGTGAACTGCATCGACAAAATGATCCAAAGATCAACCTACATGTCAGCCGCATGCGAAGACTCCTCATTCCTGGAAGCTAACCTCATTGCTGGAGCTCCAGACTTGTGGCGCTGGATGCGAGACGAAACCGAGACGAAACCGGGGTCGCTCCAACTCCGGCCGACCGACCATCTGGATGCCATCAAGTGAGAGGGGCATCCTGATCCTCCCTTGTCCACTTGTAAACACCTCCCCCGCTGTCAGATATGCCGTGCCGCCGTGCCCAAAGGCCCTCACCAATCCACCACTAGAGGTGACGTCCGCTCTCCGCCCAGCACTTCCACGCACGCCTACGCACGCCACGCGGAACAGGTCGCGTATGCGTCGCCTTGCGTTGGGCCAGGGGCTCATCCATGAGCTCTGCCAGACACACCTGAAGCTCCTCGCTCGTGGTGTCTGCGAAGGCTCGTCCCCACTCGGTCAATGGCCTTCAGACGACACGAACTCATCCAAGTGGAAGACCTTGGATGACCACATCCGAATGCTAAACACGTGGTGCCATCCACAGGGAGTGTATACTCCTCTACAACGAAGACCAAACGAAGGTAATTATAAATGGTGTTCTCTCTCAGTCAGTCGGATTGTACTCCACCGACCCGACGCGCCGGGCGGTCCCGGCACCGCCGTCGGGGGCGAAGCGACTCCGAGTGTCTCTTCTCGATCAAAGGATGACGTCACTTGACCGGCGTTCTTCTATGTTCTTCTTAACTGGTTTTCTCAAGGCTGGCTGCACCTCTGCAAATATATGCAAATATCGGGTGTCGCCATTAGAGGCCATGCTGATGGCAAATGACCCGGTTCAGACATTGACCTGGTCTTGCAAGACGTGCCACATGTGACTCGTATCTCCTCGTTTCAGCGGGCATAGAAAACCAGGCAATGGCCCCCCACACACACATTGGAGAGCTTCTCAAGTCTCAAGCATTAAGAATTCAGGGATGCATGCACGAAGTCTCTCTTGGAACACCTTGGACAACCCTCAATTCAAACACTCGCCCAGGCAAAACCAAAGACTGTCAACCAAAAAAACGCTTCACAAAGAAAGGGGCGCCAAAGCCATCGAAGGCACGGGTCACCAGCGCTGAAGGTGTTCCACAAGGCAAGTCCCAGCCCCAGCCTCGCCTCAAAACACCCAAGCAGATCGCCCACGACTTCGATCCCCAAAGGCCCCCAACTTCGACTTCGACTTCGACTCCGACTCGTCGCAGTCCTGCCATTTGAAGGTGCTCTTCGGGCAGACGAGGTCACCCGCCGCCTGAGGCCGTCCGAAGCTCCGCTCGTCCGGACGACGCGGTTTCGGCGACCGGAGGAAGGCCGGGTCCCGCGCGAGGGTCGGACTGGAAGGTTGACCTGCATTGACCCCTGAAATCAACGACCACAATATGCCATACAGCCATATATACCTAGAGCCTTAGTGACCTTTGTTTTGATAGGAAAAGACCATATTTTGGATAGTTGACCCTCCAAAATATAGGTCACTCAGGCTCTAGGCATATATACCCTGGAAGTCCAAAGACTATATTTTGACCGGCTGAAGTAAAGGAAGTTCCCTTTCAGGTCCCCTAAAGACCATTCTTTTTATAGTCTTTGACTCCCAGGGTATATATATTTGTATATCCATACACGAAATCATGGGAGTGTGGCAAGATGTGAGCTAAGACGTAAGAGTTTTCTTCAGGGGACAACTGAAACCAAGTCAACAGAAGGACATCATGGACGTTCGAAGGTTGGACGTTGGATTCTCAACCTCCAAGTACCATCCAAAATTGGGATCCACATCCCTAGAACTCAGAGTTTCAGTCACCAACTCCATGTAACTCCTAGGGGTCCTAGCATGTCCTAGCATGTTCTAGCTGGAGCTTTGTCAATCAACGTGTCAGGCTATGGACCTATTGGATCTCATCAAAGGGGGGCAAAGGGTTGGTGAGTTGGTCACCTGCGCTCACGAGCTCCGGAGGGATCTTTGCGATCTTCCCTCGGTGGCGGCATTGAGTCGTATCCATCCGTCGGATCACGACCGGTTTGAGAAGAGATGCATGTCTAGTCTAGCTGCCAATCAGTCTGACTGGGACACAACCATGGACACCAAACTCCCTGCCTTCAAGAGCATGGACACCTTCTTGCACACAGCTCCACTGTCTGCATGACCTGCGATTCACATGACCAGCTGGACAATCTGCATCAATCTGCTGGGAAAACCATCGGGCATTCCCCAACCGCCAAGTCCATCAGACCTCTCTCCTTTCAGACGACTCCATCGACCCCAACTCACCCAGACCTCACTCGATCCAAAGACGCCTTGATCGGTCCGGTCCGCCTGCGCCAGGTGGCGAGTCCGCAACAGCTACCAGGTGTCGTACCAACCTGTGAAACAGGTGCCGTTGACGACGCTCGCACGCTTCCCGCCGTTGGCGTTGGCGGCTCGAGAGAGCCGGCGATGTCAGACGGGTGGGACGTCCAAAAATTCGGATTTCAGAGGTCAGAGACCAACTGGATATCTGGATGACCAACCTGTCCGATTTCGGCGGGAAGTCTGGTCGATCTGAGCATTGGATTTCAAAAAGCTACGGTTGGAGGTCAAACAAAAAGAGACGGTCGGTCTTGAGGTCGAATGTATACAGACCTCGCTCCCCGGCCACGGCCATCGGGAAGAACCAAAACCCATCGAAGGCGGCTTGGATGACCCGATCCGGGAGTTCCAAAACGCTCTCAGGGGCCTCCAACCATGGTCTGAAGGCTCTGTGTACATACTCTAGATAGAATATGGCACTATACACGTGCCCAAGATGCAGTTTCATACACTCACATACAACTTAACTCATGTGACATACAATGTGACCACCCATTCAACTACATGACACGATTCATGCTCCATGTGCTCCTCGTTTTTCTTCCATATTCTCTCTCTCTCTCTCTCTCGACCATCATCCATGTTCCGTTGCTAAAACTGGTGATGGTGAAGTCCATGGAAGTGGAGAATGACCCCAAAGGAAGACCATGAAATCCACTACAAACAGATGGTGCCATCCACTACAACAGATGGAGGACGACTGGGAGGACTTCACTCTCCAACTGGGATGGACTAGGATCGCCTCTCAACATCACATCGAAGCCTCCTAGGCGGATGAGAGGGACATGTATTGCAAGATGCTGTTCTACAAGCTTGGGGGGGCTTGTAGTCCTTATAGTCCGGGCCATCCGTCATCCGTCATGCAGCATCCGTCATACCACCACTTCCACTGGGCAGCCCAACATATGCAGCTGCTCACCCAACATGTCCAAGTGGCCACCGGCCTCAGGGTGGTCCCCAAATGGTTCGGGGACACCGATGGATGTCCAGCCATTCTCCAACCGAATGCAGAAAGAGAATCATGAATCCCACAAGCTTTCCCTTTTGGTCGTCGGGGCATTACTAAGACTATCGGCAGTATGAGGGCTGGAGCCTTGCCCTTGATAAGAAGGGAAGTGCGGATGAACGTGCTGAGAAAAGCCCGCATGGCGCCGCAGCTCGAGTACATGGTCCAGCCACCTTGTTCAAGGATGACAGAATAGAGGGTCATCCCAAGTCATTCTATTTGATTCTAGCCGGCATTCGGATCCATTGGGGGCATTCCCAAGGTTTGCCACAACTGTCAGGGACGAGTGCCAGGCCAAGTAGTGCCGAATGCCCGCAGCTCCTGCGCAACCCGTCAACCCTTCTGTTCGAGGAAGAAAGACACTGGTACAAGAGGCGACATACCACGCTTTTGTTTGTTGCGCGGGGCGCCTTCCATCTCGTTGAATGGACAAGACTTCAATGGAAGGGGCTTCACAAGACCTTCAGAGCGCCATGAGTGGAACTCCATGGAAGTCTGCTGAGTTTTGTAGAGAAGCAGTAGAACTAGAAGTGCACAATCCTTGAACGAGTCATTAAATACATTTAAAGAGAAAGAAGTCCTTCTTGAGCCCAGGAAAAGATCCAGAGATCGTCCACCTGATCTTGCTGAATCCCAGAATCTAAGTTTGAACCATGTGGCTCCAAATGATAATGAGCCCGTGCGACCACCAGCAGCCTCACAAAGCCAAAGGAACCCTTCAAAGCCGTGGGTTCAAAGAGTCTGCCCACGGTACCGCAATGGGTTCCATCTGCATCCGTCTTCCACACACCCACATGGAAGGCTTCGTTTCGGACGCTCGCGACTTCGGCGCCTGCCGAATGAAACCGTTGGAAAAGTCCCACGCATGTGGTCCAGTACTTTCGCCAGGCCTCGCCAAGGGGGGCGGTCGCCAGATCCAGTGATTCTGGACCACATTTATTTATATTTATACTATATATAATATACACACATTACATGAATCCCTGGCCAGCCAGGACCCCCAGCCGCACAAAAGATCTGATGGTTGGGTTGAGGAATCACCCACAGTGGCTACCGAAGATGGGGTGCATGGTGGCTAGCCTAGTTTTGCATAGTGTTGCAAACAACCAAATCTAAATGCAACAAAAAAAACACCAGTAATTAATGGCAACTATGGGAATATGATGGAATATACGGGATGTACAAGAGGAACATCCGCACCTTTTTTTTTAATACACCTTCTGAAAGCAGCAGGCTTTCTTGATCGGAATCACGACCTTACCTTCCCGCATAGGACCTGTTCAAAACTCCAGCTACCCGAAAAGCAGCGCACTCCTACAAGTGTTCTACCATGTGTCATGTACGATCAAGGACCCGTCAAACGAAAAGATTCATTTTGGTGGTGCACCACCTGTACTAGACTAGCCATGTAGAAGCCATGTGTCGGGCGGCTACAGTTCACCAAAGGAAAAGAAGACATACTGTGGCTTCAGAGTAGACGGCACTGGCCGGCACTGGCACCTCTACACGTCATGTAGATAGGGTTCATATAAACCACCTTTTGAGGATTGTGCCATCATCTATAGTCCAAGACATATACCTAGAACATCAATATTGTTCCAAAACCGTTTTGCAGCTACACTTAGAACATTGGTACACTTAGAACAGTATAAGTCTTGGACTATAATCTGAAACCACTGTAACACACACACTTCGACAATTGTATTCAGTTATCTCGATTCCCACGATGGGAAGGATGGCGAAGAACCGCAAGGTGGAAGAGTCAGCTGCAAAAGTATGGTTGAACATGGTTTCCAAAGGTGCAAGTCTGCGGTCGGCGGCTGGCTGCAACTCACGATCGGTTGAGAAATGCGGTGGGAAACCTGTTTGTGGGGAAGGTATCGTGCGAAACCACCATGAATCAAATCGAAAGTGGAAAAGCTTGAGCAACAGTTTCCGGTGCAGGTACGTCGGCAAGCGTCCTTGCCGATATCCTCAGGACACTGCAGAGAGCTTTGTTAAGTGGAGCTCTGCAGGCCTGCTCCACTCCCCTGCGAACAAAAGTTGGTTGGAAAACTGTGACAGAGGTGGCGGTGGAGAACCCTTTGCCCAGGGGTGGACACACACACACACACACTGGACCCCGGCTCTCCAGAGCGCACGACCGCCACCATCGCGCAAGGTAAGCTGCCCGACGGTGCGAGCAGCCAACAAGGTCTTCCTGTGGAAGACAGGAATCGCGTCCCGGCGGGCGAGGAACAAGAAAGGAGGAAAATCCCACTATAGCCTATTGGAGTTGGGTTTCCAAATCTGTTTATGTCCAAACACTGTTTTGTTGCTTTATGTTGCTTTTAAGTTCAATCAGTGTTTCCTCATATAAGTTCATGCAATTTCTGGTACTCCCAGCAAAGGGTTTCAAGAATGCCCTGCCAGCCACCAGGGACCCGGTTTCGAAATCAGGGCACGGAGCACGGAGAACTGATCAACTGTCACCTGGGCCGAGAAAGCAGAACTTGGAGAACCTGGAGATGGTCTTGATCCCACGGCTTGCGTTTCCCCCCCACACCAACTTGCGATCGAGTCTGAACGCTGCGTGGCCACAAATTGGACCATCCAGGAAACTGCTTCTAGTTCTGCCACGGATGGCGTTTCCCCCCAAAAACATTCTCCCTGCGTGGCCAATCCCAGAGTTTCTCCCCCAACGGCACGGATCGAACTCGGCGAAGTCCCATCCCGAACACGGCGCTCGGACGATCCGCCGACCTCCATCCCTTGGTCTCGTCATCCAGTGGGTTCCCCTCGAACTCCTGCAAAGCTAAAGGCGTCGGCACTCAACATGTGTCACGTCCGAAGAAAATGGAGCGCTTGGGTCGAAAAGAACAAAAAGACCATCGTACCCCTGTGTACCAGTCATTTGTCACTTCTTTAATGTAATTGTTCCTATCATGCAATGTGGAGTTGTGGAGATCACTCAACCAAGCATTGCAGCAAACCGGTGTTGTGGCCGAACGAATGTAGTCAGCATGCGGCGGATCACATTGGCGGACGTCTTGCACCCGCCGTTTTTTGGGGTCTAAGTCTAAGTCGTACGCACACCCTTGTAATACACAAACTCTTAGAACAATCACAAACAGAACAAGTCGTTGCCTTGTTTCGAAACTCATTCGGAATCTAACCCATGAGGCTAAAACCGGCCACCCTGAAATGAGAAAACGACTGTCAATGAATGGTACATGGAAAACAGAAGCTCTTGGGACATGGGATGGAACTCTTCTCCATCTCTCTCCCCCTCCCATCTCCCGATCGAACCGCCCTAAACCCGCTTCGACATGTTTTTTTCACCGCAGCTCTCGGGCCGGACAGGTGGAAAAGGAGATGAGAGGATGCACTACGCCCCTACTACGCCCGTGGCGCTTTCTTTTCGAGATCCTTCAGGCATGGTTAAGACAAGGTCGAGTCGTCTTAAGAAGAAAGACGCTGTGAGGTCCCTTACCAGGCGGGTCCCTCACGAATCCAAGTATGGCCCCCCCTCTCAACGAAACATCTTCTGTTCATCGAGTCGTCCGTTCTCCCAGCTGTAGCGAACGAAAGGGGCTCAAGGACCCACACGAACTGTGAACTTCGTTGGGCGTGTAGAGAACTTGAGCCCTGCTTTTTCACGAACGACTAGGGCCCCGTTCGGCCGTTCGGCCATCCGCACGGATTCGCTTGTTGGTGTTCTTCTTCGCCCCAAAAAAACGCCGATCGACGGCAGAAGCTGCCTCGCCTCTGGACCTTTCCACAATCCAAAAAACACCTGGCCACGGAGTCAGGGTGGTGATGTCAGACCTCCGAACCCCCGCTACAATCAAAGCAATCAAAGGCAGCTGAAATGGGCAAAAAAAAACTGGCCAATGTTCTTGTGTGGAAGGTCAAACCGCATTGAAATCCTTCCAGCGACCAGTGAGAAAGCCTGTGAGTCAGTCTCATCATACGCAGTCCTCGCAGTCCAAACAAAAACAACGATTGGATCAAGATATCAGCGCTCGTTGCTCAGATGTTTCACCAAGCTGCAGCTCTTTCAAGTTGCTTCTTTTACCCAACTTCAACTGTCAAGGACATCGCGCATCGGATTTGCATCGGATTCCCTCCGGCCTCACAGATCAAGATCCCGAAGGCATAATGATCCAGGCGGCTAGCATACTGTTCTGGGCGGGGTGGCAAGCATACTGTCACGGACAACCGTCGTGGGTTGAACCACGACCACCAATCATATTCGTGCATTTTCCCTCTCCAGCATGGGTTGGCTCAACACCTGCTGGCTTGAGAGGATGGGAATGTCCTCTGGTCCCGTCGTCTTCAACAAAGACAACTTTAAACACGGGCAACGTTGATACCCTCAGATGGTCTGTTTGAGCGGCATGCGAAAAGCTCTCAAATCGTTGCAAGGGTTTTACATGGCAACTTGCTCATCATCCTCATTCCCATGCTTGCTTGATCTTCAAAAACATGTACGTACTGTATCTGCTGGGTGCAAAAGCAACCCCCTTGTGATCAAAACACTCATCTCGTGTGCTGACATGCTCCTCAGGCATCAGGTAAAAAGCGCTCTGGGAGGCTGCCTAGAGCAGCCTATTGTCTGTCACACGTTCAAACATGTCCTTCTCTACAAATAAAAATCCAAAAAGGGAGTCAGTCTGGATTATCTGGATGTCTGCGCCGTGAACGGCGCCGTGCGCCGTTCTGCGGCGCCCCCGTCTTTCTCCAGGCTTTGGAGCCCAACAAAAACCCTGGGGGGGCGGCCCAAGCTGATGGGACTAGATGCAGATCCTGGCCGAATGACCCGAGGATCTGGATTTCTGGGCCCTGCCCTCTCACGCTGCAGGCCCTGGGTGCCCCAGCGCTGCCAGTACACCTTGGGGTTGTTCTCCAAGTACCTTCCAGCAACGGCAGCAGCCGGAAACAGCGGCCGTATTCCGGGCGCGCTGTTGAGACCCCCGCTAATACGGGACGTGGAGCGACGCCTCCGAGCCTCGACCGGATAAGCTGATAGCGCTTGACACGAGAGAATCTCTCGGAAAGTGCCAAAGCATCTTCAGAGAACGGGGGATGTGATCGATCCATCTATGACAAGTGCTGAACAAGTACAGTCAGAATTATAGGAGCTGAACCGACGCAAAGATCACTGGTCTTTCAACGATCCTTGTCTCACTTCTAGGATTGTCTGCTTTTGCATTGAAACCAAATGTTCGTCTGTTCATGTCCTTTCAACAATCGAACGCCATCGAAGTTCATGTCTTTTGCCAACTTGTCCAGCTTGGATTCTCAATATGTCTCAACTACTGGGCCAAGACCCTGACAGATTCCATCGGTTCCTTCAAGCTGAAGACACAGAAAAGCACGCACCCCCCTCTCTAGTCCAAAAAGCCCCTCGAAACCCCCCTCAAATCCCGTGGCGTCGGCCGGCCTGTAGCCATGGGTGAGCTGCATCCAAGCGGATGGGGCGAAGTAGCGGGGGTCTCCAGCAATGTTCCTCCCCTGCACCGGTGCGAGTCTCTAACCCTTCGGAGCATCCGACCCTTTGGATTTGGAGACTCAGTGACACAGTGGCGGTCAGTGAGGTTTCCACTTCAGGGACCTTCAGGGGACTTCTGACTACTGAAGCAGGCCCTTGCGTCCAAGGAGTGATTGGCGAAGAGGAGCCAAGAGCGAGGTCCCCCTCACTGTTTTGGGACCGCCAGCTAGGTCCTCCTCGCATTGGAGGAAAACCATGGAAAACCGAACACTTTAACAGTATACCTAGTGTCCTTCGAGCCAACATGAGCCTCTTCGAATCGCTGACGAGCGAACCCCCACCCGAACTCGAAGACTCGACCGAAACCCTCAAGAAATCAGGCCGACCCATGTCGCCCTGTTGGGTTTTTGCGGTTTCCAAGATATTCCAAGACAACTCCCTTGTCGCCCCATGTCGCCCAGTCCTTTCGCCTAACTCGCTGAACCCACGGGGGTCGAGCTCGGAATTCCCTCACCACACCACACCACGGTGCGAGCGGGTCAATCGGATCGCGCGTGGCGGACGGACCAGCCTTCCACTCATGCTTCCAGCCACCCGAGCGCACGGCCAATCCAAAGTCCAGGACCGCAAACTGGCCGCGCGGAGAATCGCGCTGCTAGCAATGACCGTCCCGTCGGCGTGACGCGAGCGAGTTGTTTTGGTCCCATCGTTCGGGCGTGAAGACGAGATGGTCCACCCAAATCGATGAAATCGAGAGCTTCGGACTTCGGAGGGCGTCTTGTTCGGCAGGGGTGAACAGCTGACATCGACATGGCACATCTTCCACCGAGTGAAAGAACTGCGCAAACTGGCCGGGCCTTTAAAGCATCAGCACACTCATCCTGAGCTGCACGCATCCACATCACAACTACAAGAAATCAGAATCATCAGAGGAATTTGGGGTCTGACGCACCCCAGTCTCCAGGTGTGGGTTTAAAGTTTAAAAGTCACCGATCCAATGAAAAATGAGACGAAATACACCGAAATCCCCCATGAAATCATTGAATTACCCATATTTGCCCTTGTGTTAGCCTGGTAGTCATCTACCTTCCAAATAACTCTTTCACCCTATAAGAGTCTTTGCGGTTCCCAGGTTCCCATGGCGCTGCTGGTTCCGCTGTGGAACATGGGCGCCAGAAAACGAGGCGATCTACGACGCTCCAAGTGCCCAGCGATCAAGAAGTTGTGCGCGGAGATATCTCGATGAAATGCCTGGCACCGCGCCCGAGGTCTTCGACCGCCGTATTGGAGAGCGCCGATGAAAGGCCGGGCGAACACGGCCGGGAAGATGTCGGAGTTCAAACGGCTTCAGAAGGATGAAACCACTGAGTTGGCATGATGAGAAAGCCCTTGTTCAAAGGGGGGATTGACATCATCGAAAAAGCAACTCCATGTGGCTTATTCTTGGGCCCGCCACCCCACCCTCCTTTTGCCAGGCGGAAATGTGACAGTGCTGCAATCTTTTGCAACGTCGCAAAGACTGGTGTCATCTGCTTCATCAGAACCTTGGAGACACGTGTTCGAAGCCCAGGGTATGGTGAATCAGCATCTAGATCGAATTCTGCGTTGCACACAATACGGGCGAGGATAGGCCGAGGTCAAACATCTCAACATGACCCAAGACGACGAGAACGACCAGCCCCTTTCCTGTTGTCACATGAGGGGGGCAGACGGTGATCTTTCGCTATGCTTAGACCGAATGGTTGTCAAGGCACCGAAGCTTGAGTGACTGTGCCATACAACAGGGATGTGGCTCGTCACGGGTGCGACCCGTCGAAGATATACCAAGTACGTGCGACCTGTCACGGGGAAAACCTGGCTGGACAACCCTACCCTACTTGTAGGTCTCCAAACAGGGCACCCATTGGAAGTGCTGGCTGCTAGCTGCTAGGTATGAAGAAAGATAAAGAAATGAGAAAGTGATATGCTTCTCTCCATCAGAAAGATGATTCTCAAAGAACCGTCCCAGCATGACACGATCGAAAAGAACAACACAGAAAGCCGCTTGGAGTCGCGGACAGGGGCAGTAATCATAGTGCCCCTCCACCAGGCTGGTCTTTCTTTCAGTCCCAAGTTCCCCCAAGTTCCCAGATTTAAAGTCAGTATATACAGCCCAATGAACTCCCAAAAACGCCCAACCGATGCCCAACCAAAGACCCCTTTTTGAGGCACCCCGTTCGATGTCGAACCTTCAGGTCACCTTCAGGTCACCCGCACATCACCGAAGGTCACCCGGTGCTCCGGCCAAGGTCCCAGGCAGCAACGATATGGCTTGCAGACTCCAAGCTCCTGCCGAGGACGTGGGACATACCGGCGCTGAAGGTCGCGTGGGACACACCGGGACACACCGGGAGAGCGGTGCGCAACCAGCACGGCGTGGTGAGCGTGAATGGGGTGACCTCAACAGCCGTGGAAACAATGTCAGGAGAGTGTGCAATGGAAATCGCGTTGGTCAGGCGATGTGGTGATGTGGCAAAAAGGTGGCACAAAAGGATTTCCTTGGCATTAGTTGTTGGAAGCGTGAGGCAACAACTATTGTAACAACCTGAGAGCCGGTTCAAAGAGACATTCTTGGTGAACGCGCAAAAAGTTCAGGGTCTAGTCCACTACAGCAGAGTTGAGATTGGTCAGAATATGTATATAGTATCCGATTCATTGGCTGGGCTTTGCGTTCATGTAATACCAGAAACCCAAATGACTGGCATTCTGTAACCCTCCCCTTTCACATCTTTCACATAGCAGCATAGCATCTGGGACCATCGGAAATTGGAAGCGTTGAGTTGCAGCGCGGAGTCTTAAAGCAAACAAACAAACAAACAAACAAACAAATGCACTGGGGGAAATCACCTTCCGGAAAAAGGTAAAAGGAAAACGAGGTGGTTCACCCGAAAGAGATATGAAACGATGGTCTATATCAGACATTGACATGGCTTTAGAATCTTAGAAGATTTGGAGGGGGAGTCACTGTTCTATCTATTTGTCGTCTTTGCGGCTTTCTGAAAAGACCTCACCATTCTCCTGCTCAGATTCTGTCAATCCACCACACAAACAGAAGAACTACCAGGGTTTGGCCAATGCAGTGCTCGCATCCATAGCAGTAGTCGGCTGTGACAGACGTTGAGCTGCAGCCGAAATGTCAGACCGGGCAGAAGCGGAGGGATCTCCTAGTTTTTTGGAGCGAAAAGAACGATAGATACGAAGGAGAACATGTTCATCAGCCTATAGTCGTGAGGGGATAAAAGCGACGATTTGGGAGGCTTTCGCGAAGGACTTGCTACTGCTTGGTCCAGCAAAACAGGAAAACGGACATCTATGGACACCAAACCGGAACATGTGCATCATGGACACAAAATATAGAAAATGAACATCAGCGACATCAAACCGCAAAATAGACATCAGGGACATCAAACCAGAAGATGAACATCAGGGACATCAAACCGCAAAATAAACATCAGGAACATCAAACCGCAAAATAAACATCAGGGACATCAAACCGCAAAATAAACATCAGGGACATGAAACCAGAAGATGAACATCAGGGACATCAAACCGGAACATGTCACCCCAACACCGAGCTGGGCATCTCCCAGGTCATCGCGGTCCCGGATCGCCCGCCGTCCTCGTGGATCGCTGGCCCTTCGGCAGTGGCCCATCAAGGAGATCGGGCATACCTCGGGTCTCGGACCCGTGGCGGTCCCGACGGCGCAGGTCCGCGAGACGTGACCGGATCCGGTGAAGGGGGTGCTGAAGGCATGTGACCGGCGACCGGGGAAGGGCGAAGGGCGAAGGCCGAACGCAGTCCTTCTCGTGTGGTGAGCAGTCTGAACGCTCCAGGTCTCAAACCTTTGGAAGGCCTGGGGCCAAAGACTCCTTAGACCTGGGACCGAACATGTGCCTGCCTTGCAAAGGGCACCCATGTGGAATCCCACAAACAATTCCAGGAAACACCAGCCAGACATTAACTGTTGATAACAAAAAAAAGAAAAAAACTGATACAGTAGAGATGCAAAATCATACTGGTAGGAGGGACTATTAGTCAACTGTCTACCTTGCCAAGAAGATGAATGGTCGGCTTCTCCCTTGGTCACCCACCCACAGTTGCCAATGTTCGCCCTCGCACCCTGGGTAGGTATATTATATATGTATATATAAATGTCTAGCTGTATGCGGTATGCAAGTAAAAATCTCGTGAAAATGATCCTGGCCACTGGTTGCTTCGGGGAAAAGGAGTGAAATTGATATGCTTAAATCTAAATCCATGACTACCGGTGGCCAGGCCGGCTCCAGGCCCCTTCTTTTTCCCGTCAACCGAGCTCTTGAAGCTCGGTCGATAGCCTGAGGCCGCGGCTAATGACTTTCAGCTCGTGTTCATTAATCCCATACAACCTGGGGAACTTTCTCGGTCAGGTGACGGGAGCAAAAAATGGAGATCAAAATAGAAAGGCACAACTGTTCCAGTCCAATGGAGTGCTGCGTGCGTAGCGTCCGATCGCTCCGTTCCTCGCGATTGCCCTTTGCTCCTAGTAGTACGGCCAGGAGCCCCTAGTAGCATCTTTGCTCCATTCCTCGCGATGCCCGTCTTGTTACGTTCGTAGCGTCTTGTTCCGTACGGCCAGGAGCTACGTTCGTAGCGTCTTTGCTACACCTGGGAGACGGAGAGAATTCGTTCACTTAGTGCTTGGGAGGCACTGATCGTTTTTTTTTTCAGACCGATTTCAACCGTGGAAATCTGCTGAGCGGCGATCGCATCTCTTCACTAGGCGCGCGGCCATTGATCCAAAGGCACACCATCCAACTTTGACATGGCGAGCAACACCTGGTCCGATCGTTCTCGCATGGATCGTCCGATCGTTCTCTCCTTGACGGAAAAATGATCTGCGTGCAGGTAATGTAGACTCTTGATTCACAAAGCTCCCAAGACATGGATTGCAAAACCAGAACTTCATTAGGCCCTTCATTCATGTGTGTTTTTCTTACCCAGAGTCACGAGTCAAAAGATCCACATGATGACTGACCCGTTGGCACTTGAAGGCTTCAACTTGTCAACACTCTCCAAACCGGACAAACACTCCAGGACATGCCAGGAGTGGTGGGGGTGCTTGCCGGCGAACAAATACGGACGATTTCAGGGTGGTCCAGGACCACGAAAAATGGGGTTCCAGCATGTTCCAGCTATGCCAGCTATGCGAGGTGCCTTTTGCTGACAGGAAATTGAAGGAGTTCTATCGATGTTCAGAGGCATTGAAAGCATCTTTGTTTGGGTCAAACTGGTCCAATCGCACAGCGACCCGGCGACCCGTCCCGAGCCGCGTGGAAGCCGCCTGTGTGTTGCCGTTCACGGACACCGCGCAGTGGGTCACGTACCTGTCACACCCGGTCCGGTCGTTTTGGGCCTCACGCGATGGATTTCCATCACCCAGAGACTCCATGGATGGAAGATACTCTCCAAGTCATGGACATGGAAGTGGATGGCACCACCTGTTTGGCATTCGGAAGATGGTCCTCCTAACTCGGGGCCAAACACATCGACCCTCTGGTCACTCTTGGCCTGATCGGCCATGTCATGATCCTCTCAGTGTCCGGAATCGCCGCTCCCCATCTTCTGAGGGTCCCCTTTGGTGGAAGATGAATGGGACCAATTCTTGGATGATTTTGATGGCTGTTTACCCCAAAAAATGACACATGCACTGCGCATGACTGACCCGTTCATCTTTTCAGAGTTCACCCAGGCATTTCTCCCAAGCTCTCCTCATGCCTTCGCAAGCTTGTCCAAACATGTTGCTTTGGAACTGAGCTCTCTTCTCGCCCTCCCCTCCGCCCGGCCCCTCCGCCCGGCCTCGGCACGAAGTTCCGCTTGGCCACGTCGGAGGGGAGTTCGCGCGCCAACTGCTGCAGGACCTCGATCCCGCGGTGGACCGTGGTCGTTCGCTGACATTGGACTCCGGTGGACCGTGGCGAGGGACCGGGAACTGCTCCGATGGAAAGGGACGTATGTTGTGCCATGTTCACTGAAAGGGATGGATGCATCTTCTAGAGTCTAGATCATACAATATCATACACCCCAGCGCTGCAATTTTCATGCCTATACTGCACTACCCACTGGTGAACTAGGACTTTGTGTATCCAAGGTGTTAGGAGTTGTCCAGCAAGAGTCCTGACTCATGAGGCCGAACCCCGCCATGAGGCCAACAGCCAGATGTCACCCAGGTTTTGAGACGGCGAACCCCCCCCCAAAAAAAAGTGCACCATCATGCACGTTCCCTGTCACAGAGAAACACCATTTCTCAAAGAGTGCACATGTGTTCACAAGAAACATTGTTTCCAAAGTCACCTATCTCATGTCGCGCTGCCCACACGCCTAAACGACCATAATTTAGCCATGCACAAACATCCAAGGACATGCTAGGACATGGACTGGTAGCACAAGTCCTATCTCATGTGTTGGCATCCGGCCACACATGCCCTGGACATCCCTGGACACACCATGTTTGTCAAAAAACTCATGAGTGTTCCTGTTTTGCCTTGCTAGGCTTCATGAGATGGGAGTTGTGGACCAAAAGCTAGTCAAAAAGTACTTTCCTTCCTGAGATAGGACATTGATTTTTGGCATACCTCCGACAAATCCTAAGTCCTAAGTCACTGGTGAGTTATATATGAGCTGCGGCATTCTGTCATGAAACTACTCTTCCAGAATCGCATCTTCCAAAGTCTGACATTGTCAACTTCCGGAAAAGGATATGCCGCTAACTTCCAACATCTTCAGGGAACCACCCCAAAAACTCGCCATCAACCGCCCCACCGGCGGTCTATTTACCCACCCCACCAACCGACCCCTCCATCCTCCACCGTTTCAACCCACATCGCACCTCCGCCTCCAACAAACATGCCTCCAGTAATTCCTGCTCGGGGCCAGGCGCGCCGAAGCTACGGTTTCAACCGGATGGAAGGCCCATCCAGTGGCAAAATCGGAGGAACCCACCCAGCAACAGGAAACAAACCTGAAGTGTGACAAGTGGGGTTCTTGAAAGCTTTGTCGTGTTTTGTACTTGGCTGTTGGTTTCCCTGGACCAAACGATCATTTGCGTCCTAGTTGAGAAGCCCACAGTTCCTATCTTGCCAGCACTCTGCTAGAAATCAGCGGGCCCAGCCCCATGGCTGCTGGGCTTGCCGACGTGCCCAGGCCCTGGCAAGTCCCGCCTTTTTGTTGGGCGTGCTCTTTTTCAGGGCGAGCTTCGGCGTGTCAGCCCTGTGCACGTGCACATGGAGGACGAGCTGCTCGTCAGCACGAGCGTCGTGTGGAGGGGAAGAAGAGAATCGGCCCTGGAACTGTGGAGAAGTAGGGGCTTCCGTCCACCCTGCTCCACCAGATGATGAGGTCATGCATGCAATGGGCAGATTGAACCTGTGGGCTTTCGGGCCAGGACTCCGTACTGATTGGGCACAAGTCTGGACAGTTGGCTTCTTCTTGGGCCAACGACTGCTGTTTAAGGGGGGGCTTCAGTCATACATAGACCCCAGGTGCTCTGCTCATGTCGCCAAGATCATGTGATAGTGTACACAAAGCTAGCAAAGCAAGAGCGGGACAGGTAGTGGGAGCAAACGTTGCCTTCACCTGTAAAGGAAAGATGTAGATTGCCAAGCCAAGTGTAGGTTACTTTTGCTTGATAATTATCCCCCAAAGGAAGATGTTTGCCGATCCTGGTGGGGGTCTTAATCACAAGTAAGGATCATCATATAAACATGTCAGTGCACCGTCCTGCCCGGTTCACTGGGCTCCACACCCTGCTGGACTACCCGTCTTTGGCTTCTGCTCGACCACCTGGTACTTTCGAAGATGTCGCCAGGTCCGGATCAGCCCGTAGCTCAAGCCATCGACCCCAAGGCACATCAGTTATCATCACGTATACCTATCCGACCTATCCTTTCAGCAACTGGTCAATGGATCCCAGGAAATCTGAATCTGAAGAAGCGAATCTGCGAAGCTTAACTCCAAACCGCCGAGCCATGCTTGCTCGGAAAAGAGAGCGCTCATCACAGAAACCCAACAGGAGGAGTGTTCTTGTCCAGGATGGTGTTCTTGTCCAGGATGGATGGTTGCCAAGAAGACATCCCCAGCGGGATCTGGGTTCTAACATGGAAGAAACCCGCACAGAAACATGTCCAACCCTGCAAACCCCGTCTTTTCGCATGCGCCACTGACTTCACCCCATCACAAAAACACTCGATGCCCACCCAAAAAGAGCCACTTTGGGGGGGATGTCCATCTCAGAAAAAGCACCTTCCGTTCGTGGCTCATCACCTCCGTGTCATCTCCCCACATCGACCCCTCTCCGACCGACCCTGCCCTCGCTCGAGAGGTGCCTCCCAGACCACTCCAAAGGATCCACTGCCCAGCTCCTGACCCCGTCTCAGCCCGCCCCCCGACGTCGGACACCCACCGGTCTGACCGGCTTGGGGAGGGACCGCCGCGGAACCAGAGTCACAGACAGAAGGGAACTGGGTATATACAGTGAACCAAGGACATGTCGTGGCAAGAGCACTCATCCTGGAGGCTGAGGTGTTCTCCACACTTCAGCGCACTCAGTGTCGAAATGAATCCAAAGTAATGCTTAAACTTTTTCTCGCCTTTGTGGGAAGAGCCCTGCACATGCGCAAGAAAAGGATGGACCACATCCTGATTCATACCGGCGCCCTAAAAAACATGATGAAACATGATCCATTCCTGGCGCGGAATGGCGTTAGGCGCTTCGTTAGTAGGTCTCTTCAACCCCCAAGGTCCTGGTGGCGGGTCTCGTGCACCCCACCCCATCTCTCTTCCCTCCTTGAGTCGCTCGAACACACGGCCATTGATCGTCACCTGCTTTTTTCGGTGACAGACTGGCCAAAGAGAAGAGAGGGGGTCGCTCCGCTGTTGGGACTCGCATGAGGAAACCAAGCTGTTTGGGGGGAGGGAAGAAACTGCGATCGGGCCCATGAACCTCCATTCCTTACTTGTCAAACAAGTCGAAAAAGGTGAAGCCCCCCTGCCAGCTGTTGCTGGGCTCAGAGATGTGGAGCAAAGTTCCAGAACTTGGCCACCTGAAAATCAGTGGTGCCACACCACCCTGCTCCTGGCTCGTGGCCTCGCTGTTCCCACGCGAGTCGGGTTCCCGACCGGTGGATCCGGGCGCTTGGCAGGAGCGGGTGCTACCATGGATCCTTGCACCACCTCGGAGGTGACAGAGGTAGAAGGAGGTTGGATCATAGAGGTCTTTGTCCTGCAGGAAAGTCTACAGAAAAGTTCAAGTTCATGTCCCCTACTCAAATATATAAATGTTGTTCCTGCAATGGAGCCAGTGTCCGTACTGCCCCATATACAGTATAACGAATGAATGGCCGGGTGACATCACCAAACGATCCCCAACCAGCCAATTTTCAGAGGGACCCCATCATGAACAAGCGAACTCCACGAAGCTTCAAACTTATCCGGTTTGCGGCTTGGATAAGGAATGTGTCAGGATTCCAAGGTCATAGTAATGAGTAACCACGTCTGGCTTATAGCTCATGAATTGCCACTGACCTTTCCTTCAAGCCAGTGGAACAGTGGTTTTGGCCGTGAATCCCCTATGCTGGGTGGCACTCCCCAACCAGCCTATGGGCCATGGGTCATGGTAAAAAGCCTTGAAAACTGGGATATCGAGAGAGGTTTGACCTGCGGCTTGGGTCTCAGCTTTCACCCCGTATCTGGGATTTGGCCTGCTCTATATACTGCCTGCGCGCCAGTGTAGCTCGGAGGCTCGTGACCCTAGAGGTGGCGACGGGACGGTCAAACTTGGAAGGTCGAACCACCCGTCACCGTCACCGCTGGACACAAATGACCAATGAGTGCCTCATCTGCTTTTGAAGCCGACCTCCTACTGTTGTTTCCAGTTGGCATCAGCATCTTCAATGTCTATCATGCAAAACCTCCAGGATGGATCATCATGGATCGGACTTCCCCGCCCCCACACGGTCGCTCCGACGTCGCGAGGCACCCCCTCGGTCCCCGAACACGCGAGGCTGCAGCCACCGGACTCCTGCGGACGACCGCCGCACAGCGCGCGCAGGAGTCCGGTGGGTCGTCGGTGGGTCGTCGGTGTGGGGAATCGAAGCCGGTGGAAGGCGGGGATGGAAGAGTTCCGGGATTGAAGGCCGAAAACAAAACCAGGTCGCCCACTGGTGTTGAGGTCGCTTTTCTTGTTGAGGTCACCCACTTGGTGTTCTACATACAGGTTCCCTGTGTCAGGGGCGAGACGCCCTCACACGTGCCGCGGGAAGTTAAAATTAGCACCACATGCCAAGGGCTGCTCCAATAGCCCTTGACCTCTCAAAGCAAAAGCCTCTGCATCTGTCTTCCTATGAAAGCTCCTCAGTGGCACTAGATTCACGATATATAGATGCTATGACCCGTCTAAAAAGACTGAGCAGCATGGTTTCAGAATGGTTTCAGAAAAACAAAACAACAAACAACAGCACCCAGGCCGCCCAGAATGTTTCAGCTTCCAGGCCGCCCAGCCCAGTTGGAATGGAGTTGGTGCGGTTGAGGACCGTCTGCGGCTGTGTCCACAACGCTCGTGGGGCCACAGGTGAGGCTGTCGAAGGCCTGGCTCAGTTCCCGAGAAAAGCTGACCTCTGGAACTTCAAGAACAGCCCCTTCCATATAGAGAGAGAGAGAGAGACAGTATACAGTATAAATATACTGTATATATACTGTATATACACTGTATATGTATACATATATATATATACTTATTTATTTATCTATATTTACTTTTTTCTCAGCGTGGTCGGACGCGGTCTGACCAACAAGTCCTCATTAAATGAAGCGAGTTCCACCACAACTTGACCTTCGCCCAAAAATGACCGCCGATGTTCAGCTGGTCAGCATTGCAAAAGCCCATGAACGAAGTTCCCGCAGCCCTATCATAATTAGTGTCTCTTCGACACAACAATGCCCCCCAATATGCACAAAATAGATCGAAATAGCAGGATGAGGAGCTTTGCGCAGCACAAGTGTTGTGTCGGTGCACGCAACACCTCTTCGACTTGTGGCCGTTGCCAGCGAAGCGGCCGCTTTCCTCATGAGACACGCAGATCTGGTCGCGGTCGACCCAAGGACGCCGGAGCACGGGCTGCACGTGCTGCACTGGCCTTTGGAGCTGAGGGGCCATGATTCATCCGACTGACGGAGGTGCGAGGTGCGCCAGACAAGCTGCAGCCTTCAGAGCGAGCTTGGACTAGAACAAGTCTCCATGGGCGCCATGGGCGCCATGGCGTTGTTCATCGACCATAACCACCACCCAAAAGGTCACAAAAGAAGAAACAACGCCTCCCACCAAAGCAAAGGGGCGGCGAGAAAAGCCCATGTCAGCAAGACTTTGACTCTGAAATCCACTCACTTTCATCAAATAAAACCCTCCTACTTTCTGTCGCTGCTACGGCGTTGCACACATTCTTCCCCACAGCTGCTAACCTTATGACTAGCAAAATCGTCTCACGAAGACACTGCGTGAACAACCCCTGTGTTCCCACTGCAAAAAAAAGGATGAAGACTTCCGATGTTGTTTTCCCAAGAAGATTGACTTCTTCCATGATTGTTCATTATTATCCATGGGAAACAATGAACACCGGAAATTGACTTCTTCCATGATTGACTTCTTCGAGGCAAATTGGTTTGTTTTCCCATGATTGTCATCACAAATGATGACGCGTGAGAACACCACATGCTCCGCTCTGAACGCTTGGTCGCTCGAGTCTGTCTCTGCTTGTTGGGAATGAAGCGGATCTCGGGACCGTTGGGACAGGGATGATGATAAATTGATGTGCAACTGCATCAATACTAGAAATTCCATGAAATTCCTCATACAATCTCATACATAAATATATTCGCAGCGCCATTCGGACCACATGTGGAACACATGGCAAAACAGCGCGCCGAAACCGCTCCAAACGTGTTCCGTTCGTTCACCCCGGTCTCGACTCCCAACATCGGACCAACATCGACTCCCATCGAAACCGGAAAGCGAAGGAAAACCGGTTGGTCGGTGGGTCATACGGTTGGTCTAAAGACGGTATGGACCCTCAGATCTGATTCTGGCATCCCTCTGGCATCCTCTGGCCATTTACAGTAAACAGAATGTAAACAACACACACAAGAAGGACTGGCAAGAAGGACTGGCAGCCCGTCCCTTCATCCTCCAAGAACTGCAGCCCGTCCCAACCTGGCATAGGTCCTCTGGCT
This sequence comes from Durusdinium trenchii, assembly GCA_963970005.1. NCBI lineage: Eukaryota > Dinophyceae > Suessiales > Symbiodiniaceae > Durusdinium > Durusdinium trenchii. Next base: position 757,755 of record CAXAMN010021917.1, read on the forward strand.
TCCCTGGCTCACCGGAGAGAAGCGACCTGGCAGCGAGTTCGGGAGGTGAAAAAATGGTGGGAAGGATCACCGGGAGCGCGTCCGTGGCGGGGTCGTGGGCATGAAGTCGATTGGGGGCACTTGGATGGTCCGGCAACACAGGGCATGGTGCCCTGGGCAAGTCCCATGAAATTGATGTCCTCTTTTCTGTAGGCTACGCCCTGGCCAGGAACCCCTCAACCACCAAATCTTAAACCGCAAAGCGCCAAAAGGCTAAAATGTCTAAACCCTGACAAAGAACCACCCACTCAAAACCACCTAAACATCTAAAACCCCAATCCTTCACCCCTTAACCGTTGAGCCCCTTAACCACTAAACCCATTAAACCTCTGACCTTCTTATTTTCCTTAAACCCTTGAGCCTTTTAAATGCATCAAACTCTCAAATTAACCATTGAACCTTAAAACCCGTTAAAACTACACAACTAAAAATACACAACACAAAAAGAACATTAAAAACCCCAAACCCACTAGATTGCTTAACACCTAAATTCCTTAAACGCCTTATATAAATTGTTTAATCGTTAAACCCTTAACTTAAGCCCCTAAATTACAAAACTTTAAAACACCAAGACCTTTAGAACCACGAAACTACAAAACCCTAAAACTGTGTTGGCGCATAAGTGTCGCAAGCCCTAAAAGTTTTGGAAAGGGCTTGGCCAGCTGCTTGTCTGGAGGACAGAGTACAAGTTCAAGGTTCAGCGAAATAGGGCTCAGTCGCAAAGACACCTGGCCACATCACTGGGTCGATCTTCATCCTTCATTGATATGTGTTCGTTTATGAGATGGCCCTCATTGACTGATTGACTGCAGCACGTGTAGGCCTCACGGTCTAGGAGTTGGAAACAGAGAGTTGCTGGGTGGAGGCTGTGTGAACTTGGAGGACTATGATGCTGGTGGCAAGTGCCCGATTTCACGGCCGTGTCTTTTCGAGGACGGCGCTTTTTCGCGGCGCTCCGTTTCTTCACGATCGGAGCAAGGAGCTGCGGAGCTGCGGAGCTTTGTGATTGCTGTTGATCCCTTGAAGTCTCGACAGTGTTCCTCTTGGGACTGTTGTTTGAATTGGTCTTCTCCGAGGAACTTTGCATTGTGGAGCCACGTCCAAGCAATGGGCCTCCAGAAGCTATGAGAGGAGCATATACTCATAGACTGATGCACTGATGCTTGAAGAGCCTGGCGCATCATCTCCAATAGCGGGAGCCGGGGGCTGGGAGCTGCCTTTTGTTTTATAGTTTCATACTCTTGGTGAGTTAGTGGAGATGAGATGATATGGGTGGATGATGATCATGTAAGGAGAGAGGAAGAGTGTCATCACACGCAACATGATATTGACGCCACGACCTGGATATGGAATGACATGGACGTGTATTACAATAAGGAGACCTCCCGAAGACACCCCTCCACCAAGGAAAATAGACCGAAACCCAATTAAAGTCTCCCTATTAGAATACACACCCATATGGGTGATGATGATGATGATGATGATGATGATGATGATGATGATGCAGTGATGCAGTGATGCAGTGATGCAGTGATGCAGGGCTCAAAAGAGCCCGTCAGCGCTCTACTTCTTTTTTGCCCCAGAGTGCTTCGACGTCTTGTTGCAGCCTGATCCTCGCCTACAGGTATTAGTAGGGCTGGCCTCATACCCGCCAAAGACTTAGATCCGAGGTATCGACCTGGTGCGTCTCCTCCGCCCATGTCAGACATTGCGTCTCAACGGGTAAGTTGGGGGACAACAAAATGGAACGGGGGACTACGGGTGGTTGGCTTTTGGGAGCCATCGTTCACACCTTCTGTTTCCACGGCGTGAAGGCTGGAGTTGTCTTGAGAGACCCCGGCCGGTTGATTGTTCTTCACGAATTGGTCTTGGCCTCTGGTGAAGTGGGTTTCAAGCGGTCGACAAGACTCTCTGACCTCCCGGCAAAGGTTAACGAAACAATGTCGCCTGGATCGCATGCGTATGCACACATGCCAGGCACTGTTTCCAAGAAGGCAGAGTTTCCAGTGGAACCCGGGTTGTATAGCTTCTTTCATATAGCCCGCTGAAAATCTCCTGGACAAGGTGTGTCTTCCCATGCCTGGCACTTGCCAAAGGCGAAAAAAGCCGCTGGAACATGGCCAGGGGACGACTACGACTGACACCATGGCCAGAGGGTTCCCTTGTTGACCGGTGCTGACTCTACTCCAGATCGCTGTTAGCAATTGCTGACTCACCACCTTTCTTCTGCTCCAGATAGCTGGGTTGCAGCTGCGGGGCTGAAAGGTGATGTTGCTGTGGGCGCCACGGAGTCAGCTTCACTTTTGCATGTTGAACACGGCCGAGTCAGCAAGAAAGAACCCATGCAAAAGATGTCAAGAAACACAGCGACCTGTGCAAGCACAGCAGACACCATGGGCAAGCCCGTGACGTGTTGATTGCTTTGTGGTCTGCAGTCTTCGTTTTGGTGGTGGGCACACACGAACGACGAACGGAACCATTCTCAGATGTTATTGCTTTGGCCCTCACACATGCGCTTGGAGCGTAAGACGGCGTAAGAGGGGTGCTGCGACGCAGCTTGCTCTCCTGAAACCACGCCCAAGGACCCCGTGTCGTCCCCGTGTCGTCCCCCCCCCAACCGAAGCAACAAGGACCGTCGGGTGAAAAGGCTGTGCCACACCGTGCGACATGTGTAAGAGGATAGCTACACCAATGGCAGCCATTGACACCATCTCGCGAACTGGGAGGAAGGATAGCCACACAATGACAGGCCCCATCAACTCCAAACGAGCCACTTCCACGGTGTTGGGCAGGTACCCTACCACGACTCCGTGGGCCAACCAAGGGTCCAAACTTAAACCATCAAAACTCCCAGGAAAACAGCAAAACGACCAGGCTTCCCATCCTTTTGAGGACCATCTGGGTGAACACTCCGGCACTGCGCCTTGTGGGCTTTGTCCGGGAAGCAGCGGCTGTGGTGAGGGAATGGCATTGGTCACCACATGTGGCGAAGCCACCTGACGCATCAGACATGGGGAGCAAAGCGGCGCTTCGCTAAGAACATGTACTCTCCATCCAATGGTTGTCCACTTTCGTGATTGTCGAAGGGAGAGTACATGTTCTTTTTCAATGATAATGAAAAGGCTAAGCCATGGAGTCTATGTTCCATTCTGTGGCAGGCTCGGCTGGTTCGGGTTCATTTGAAACCAACCATAGAGCAATACAATCTCATACCAAAACCTTGGGCAAGCCTTGGGCCCGTGGAAGTCAGTGCCCATATGAAGAGTTGCAATGCCCAAGGCCCAAACGAACACCTGCCCCGGATGAGGCCCCCCCCTCCAGGACCATGATCCGATCGTCCGTACGACTACGACGCTGCAGGACCACCTTGGCAACGATATAGCGCGCCGGAGGTGAAGAACCGACCTCAGCGGGGAACTCGGAGACCAAGCCCTAGCTGGAACATGGCAAGCTGCGCAGCTGGCGCTGGCCGGTTCTTCCTTTGACCAATCGGTTCCTACAGTCGTTCAGATCTTTTTCTGGGCGATTGTTTTGAAAAGACGATGGAGCCTCATAAAGGCAGTCAGGAAGTCCTTGGACAAGGCAAGTTCGTGTTCAATGCTTAGTCACCCTCCAAGGAGCTTCCTATGCGACAACAAAAACTGCAGGATCCTGCCCAGCAGGAACCAAAAGCCATCCAAAACCTAAAAGAACAATCTCAAAACACATCCGCACCCGCTCTGATTCCAAGGAAGGGGTAAATAACACCCAAACCCAAGAAGCATGGATGGTAGTAGGGGCCTTACTTACTTTGTAGGCGCTCTGGCGGCAAGACACAGTTTGCAAGAATATTCGATTATATAATGGACAGACCGGATACATGTTTCAGTTTCAGGAAAACAAAGGTTTCTTTCGAGCCAGGCAATTCTTCGAAAGCCTCTCATTTCCTGTGTCTGCTTGCGCAGTGTGTAGGTATAACCGCTTGCTCTATGATCCCTAGGAGGTAGCTTGCTGTCGTTGTGTTGCGCCCCCCTTAAAGGATTGATGTCCTCGCGTCGGCGGTGTTCGGCAACGCAGAGAAGGATGGGCCGGGTTGGGGGGGAGGGTGCAGCGCCTCGCCCCACCAGCAAAACTACTGAGCTTCTGCTTGCGACGTCCGAAAGCATGCTGTTCTGCTCTCCCTTCCTTCCTTCCTTCCTTCCGTCCCTCCTTCCCTCCTTCCTTCCTTTCTTGCTTTCTTGCGTCCTTGCTTGCTTCCGTCCTTGCTTGCTTGCTTCCTTCCTTGCATGTTGTGCTCGCTTGCCTGCCTGTCTGCCTGCTTGCTTGTTTGATTCTTAATGTTTTCTTGTGCTTCCTTAGGCTCGCTTGGTTCCGTGTTTGCTTCCTCGCTCGTGTTCTTCCTTACTTCCTTCCTTGATGTCTTCCTTGCAGCAAAAATAGTAACAAAAGGAAACAAGCAAAGAAGCACGGCAAGAAAATGCCTGAAAAATCAAAGGAGCCAGATGCAGACAAGTAGACAAGCAGAAAAGCAAAGAAGCAGAAAGGTCAGAAAAGCCAAAAGGTTGAGTATAGAAGCAGAAAAGCAAAGAACAACAGCAAACGAGCAGAAAAGCTACCCTCAAACAAAATCACAGAAAAGCAACGACCGGGGAAACCATCCAAAAGAAAAGAACACACTTAGTTAAATTTAGAGAAAAAGATTCCAAATTCAGATTCCCGGGGAAACTCTCTCTCGGTGTTTCAGCCCCTGCCACATACTCATTGGACACCCCCGGATCAAGCGGAAACCGCTTCGTCTTCGTTTTCCATTGGACCAATATATAGATGGGATTACTCAACGACAGTTCCAGAGGCAATATTCTGAGAGGATGTGTTCAGAGTTTAGACTAACCAAAGAGCTCCTGGCGAGCTTTCCCATTTCTTCATCACCGAGCTCATCCATGTTGGCTTCACTAGCGTCCAAAGGTTCGTTGCCTGGATCGTTTGGAGAAAGAAAACACAGCAAGCTTGCCTCCCTCATGTTGGCTCACATCGACACATCTCAACTCTCAAATCCTTGGAATCTGAAGCTGGGGAAAAGAGGGGGCTCCTGGCATCGCGACTCGAACGGAGCGGTCGCGGCGCTACGTGCTCAGTGCTCCGTGCTCCGTGCGCACCGTGCTCGCGCCGGTCGTCCCGACTCGGGCGCCCAGACCGGCGAGCTGCCGGGGCTCTTGGGAGACTTCACCGGCACCGGCGCCACGGGGCTGGTCACCGTGTTCGCCTGGCGGTTCGCCGGGCGAAGGCCGGTCCTTCCAGAAACCGAGCAGCGAGCTGACGGTTTCTCATCGGTCATCGAGAAAGCCAACATCCTATCATTCTAAGCTTCTGAAAAGCAAAAACAAGAGAGAATCGAACATCCTTGAACATCTAGAAATCGGATTGTGATTCCTTAAAAGGATTGCGGGTTCTTAAGAGAGAGAATCGAACCTCTGCTTTTCTTGTCGTTACATCCCCGAAAACTGACATGGACCCTGAAAACCACTGGTTGGTGGAGGAAAACAATCTTCCAGGTTACCATTGTCAGGGTCTATGTTAGTTTTCGGGAGTGTATGTGATTCTGGGTGTCTCAACATCCATCTGCGCTCCACGGTCTTGCCCCGCCTGTGGACCTGTCCAGCTCACCACTCGCTGGTTTCCTGGCGCCGAACAGCCCGAGGGCTCGAGTTGGGAGCCTGACAAGCCACCTGAGGTGTGCTGGAGTCTGAAGGTGTGCGGGTGAACAAAGAGGCAAAACCCTGAAAATCCATGGGGATCATCCCCAGGTGCTGTGCCACCTAGGAGAACCTAGGTGAACCTAGGTCGCTAGCTGGTGTTTCCCTTTCACATTTGTCCAGTGCAACTTTCCAGGTGATTCGGAGGCCGATGGACTCGGACTTGCCCCAACTCCGGGTGTCTGGAGAACCCGAAGACTACGGCGTCACCGAAGCTCTCAGCACGACATCGATATCCGTCTAAGACTTCTGGCCAAAGTCCTACAGCAAGGGTTGCACATTCTGAAACAAAAAAACACTGAGGATATCAGGATCGAATCATGTTCCCCTTTTTGTCATATGGCTCCAAGCAGGGTATCCCTCTTGACCAGTTCGGAACAATTATGGAGCCAGTCGCTTCGGGGCTCTTTTCCAGCCTCATGATATACCCGATAGTCCTTCATCAACAATTTAAGAACTGACACCTAGACACACTTCCTGTCATTGCAAGGAACCAGAGGCAATATCCTTCGTGGAAGAGTCACCCAGCTTGGCGGGGCTTTTGACCTTTTGTCATGGAGTCATGCTTGCCATTTGTGTCAAACGCGTGGGAGTGGCGTGGCATGTTGCAAACCGTTGCAAACCGCCCGTCTCCATGCCACGCCGCCGCAACCCGTCTCGCTGCCGCGCCTGTGACAGGAATGAAGACGCGGGGTGCCGACGGCGCCGAGGCCTCGCCGTGTGCGTCACCGCCATCGCTTTTCCCTCGTGATGTGAGGTGTGAGGAGAAGAGTTGTAATATGTCCTGGAAGGTGTTCCGGCACCGTTTGAAGGGGAAGTATTTGTGAGCTGTCCAACGGACAACGGATGTGTCAAACGGTTTTCTATGTCAGACAAATGTGTTGGTATCAACACTCCCAGTATTTTTGTCCAGGTCCAATCCTCGGGTTGTCCGCAACCAGTGTTTTGTGGATGGAGACCCCAGGCATGTTCTTCAACTCAAGAACTTCCCTTCCAAGGCTTTGGAGGAACTCGTCCCCACCGAGAAGTGACTCGTCCGAGTCCGGGTGGAGGGTCGAAGACGCGCCATCCGATCCGCCTGAGAAGAGGGTGGAAACACACACTTCACCGGCAGACATGAAAAGCACCGGCACATGAAAAGCACCGGCAGCTCTGGCGAAATGAACGCTTTGGTCCTTGCTCTGGCGCCAACACGAAGCCAGATCTGTGAATCATGCAACACCCCCAATAGACTACTATGAGTTCATTTCAGCAGCAGGGAGACGGTACCTGGTGGTCACACGGTAGTCATAGTCATCATTCCCATGGTAGCAGAAGCCACAGCTATGAAGTCTACTGTGTGAAATAGTAGTGTGTATAAGTATATATACATATACAGTATACAAACAAAACAAACGTTTACATATATATAGTTATATATATAGAGAGAGAGAGAAAGATAGGGAAATGACTATATATATAGAGAGAGAGAGAGAAAGATGGGGAAATGACTATATATATATAATCTGTAAAAAGACCACGAACTAGTGAATTTAGTGCATCGCTACTAGTAGCAAATGGCATCGCTACTAGTAGCACTATTTGTCGTAACATACGAAATATATATATATATGTATATATATGTATTTGACCACGAACTACACTGCTGTCGTTTTTTCTTCGCCATGGCCACCTCTGAGACTCCACCACTCGGGGCTCCCCGCATAGGGGCTCGGGCTGGACGGATACGGTCGATTCGCCTGGCCGAAGAGGTACAAGGTTGAGGTCTTCTCCAAGAGGGGACGGTTCTTAGGATGTGGACCGGGGCACCGTCCCCTTCAATTCCCTTCGAGAGGTTGATACCAAGCACTGTGACACGAAACCCAAGCACCAGGAAAAGGGCGGCACGTTCGCTCGAGCTCTTTTTGGAAAGGTCCGAAAGGTCCGAAAGGTCCGGAAGGTCCGGAAGGTCCGGAAGGTGAGAAGGCTAAGGTCGTTGATACGGCTGTGGGTCATGGGCACCAGGTGGCACGGTTGACCTACCTGCTGGACCGGTCATTCGCGGCTGGTGGACCGGGGCTCCAGGTCTTCTTTCGGACCAGGCTCCGACTGCTTGTCGAGGGGATCGCCGAAATCCGGAACGTTCTCCGTCCGACTTGAAGGTCCCTCAAGACCCACCTGTAACATTGCCATACGCCCGACCTTTGCTTTTTTTCTCTATCCTGGAGAAAAAAGCAGCTGCAGAGCGAGCCCACACGTGCCGCATTCAATTGCCAAATGCTGGACCACAGACTTTGACAACCACAAAACAAGGCAAAGCACTTGTGGATACGTTTGGGCAGTTCCCCAGATCAAAGCTGGGCATATGCTTGTGAATAGTTCTTGCCATTCCTGCACTCTGTTACAAGTGTGGCTGAACTGAACACAAAACAGTGCGCAGTTCTAGTTTTAAGTGCCGCTGTCATTGAAGTCTCCCAGAAGTCTTGGATCAAAAAGGAGCTCACAGTTTGCGGAGTCCGCCCTTTTCCAGGAATCAAGCAGCTTGCGTGCCTTGCACACACTTGGAGTATGCCTTGTTCTAAACAAGGGGATACTCTTCAGCCTTGTGTTTCACTCACCAGGCACAATACTGTTCCCCAGTCGAAACATCTCGTCGGTCAGTCAGTCGGCTTCCCAAAAATCGCACGAAAACACCTCCTTTGTGGGACGTGGATCCCCTCCACAACTGTCCCAAAGGACTGGTGGGACTACACTAGGGGCACCTTCGGCGAGGGATGAAAACCAATCGCCCATGATCAACCCTGCTTTTGATTCATACGAGTGTGCTTCATGTAGTTGCCATGGCCTTGCCTGGTGAGCTACTTGTCTCTGCTGAACTTGTTTCGCTCGAAGTAGATGTATTCTTTTACTTGGTGGCAGGGCCTTTCCCAGAAAGAGATCACTTGGGCTAGACATGAAAGTGCTGGTGAGGCCGTTAGGTCTGTGCAAGCAGCTGGACCCTCCCATTCATCGTTTTGGACCAAGACTGGACAGCCTCTTCGGTATACCAAACAATGCTCCTCACTGGTCCTTACACATCTGCTTTTCACCATTCGCACCGAAACCTCTTGGGCAAACAATGCACGCTTTCAGAATACCAGGCGAACCCCTAAGAAAACGGGCTTATTGTTTTTTTGCTCCATGGGTCGCTGGCCTTAACATTTGAGTCACCAAAAGCTGGCGTTTTTGAACTCAAGCATCGGTGGCCCTGTCACCCATCCGCCATCCCACGAATATGTCCATTCGCGGCCAGTTTGGGAATTTGGTCCGGATGGCTAGATGACGAAATGGAAACTGTCGGAAGTCTATTTCTTTCGCGCACCGCTGCCGATCGTCTGGCCGATCGTCTTCGGCATTGCCAGGTCTCATGAGTTGAAAAAAATAGAAACCGTTTTTGAAGCAGGTGTTTCATAGGCGATTTGGGGCAGGTCTCATGTGAGACCCATACCTAGAGCGTCTTGAGTGATGAGTGAGGAGTCTTGTCCTTTCTTTGAATCTGCAAAATGCCAATGGGTGCCAATAGTTTCTCATTGCATTTGAGTATGTCAGACTGGCAATGCCAAGTTCAGCCGATCGCAACTTCCCTCATTACTGAAATCTTGTACACTTTGTCGCCCGCTCGAGCATGGCGACGTCCAAAACAAAGTTTGAATATTTTAACACCGAAAGTACTGAACAACAAGGCAGCTGGGCGGCGAATGTGAGCAAAGTCCAGCAAAGGATTGAGGCTGCTTTAAATAAACTGTTGCTTCGGGCTTCAGCCCCGTTCTGGAGCCGCTCGCCCGTTCTTCAGCGGGGCTGCGCATGCAAGTCAGTGGACCCATATGAAGCAAAATGTGCGTTGCTTTTCCTGGCTTCTACGTCGAGGTCACAGCCCCGGGCTTCTTGCCGCGTTGAGGAAGCCAAGCGCCAAAGAAGCTCGTCTGACATCTGAATGGGATGAGGCATCCGATGGTCCGAAGGAATGTCGACGGACATCTGCATGTCTAGGACATTTGTGGAATGCCAAAGAACATCTGGCACGTCTTCTCAATGTCTTTTGATGCAAAGAACACCAAAAATCCCGTGAAGAACATCGCATGGTCGAGAGGTCTGGACCGGCTGAAGTCTGACGGGGGTTCTGGGCTGACGTCTGGACCACTGGAGTCATTGGAGTCCTTGGAGGGTTTGGGGTTGGAATCTCTGCCTTGCATGGCTTCATTGTCAATAATTAGATCTGAAGTTCAAGAGCTCTGGCTTCCACACAAAGATGGCATGAGGGATGGCACGGACTTTCACACACAATGTGTATCAGGAGTCTTTCCGGTGCTTTTGGTCTTTTCAGGTCAATGTTTGCAGAGCATGAAGTATCATCAATGTGCATATAACCACGTATATATATATACACATGACCCTAATCACATTGATTAATGTATATAAAGTATATTAAAGTATAACCCTAATCACTAGGTCATACATGTGATGAATCCTCTAACATGACCTAATCACCACCATTCCGTGCGAATCCCCCTTGCCATGGGAATCAGATCTCCTGTGTCGCAAAGAACACCTCGGCGGACAAAGCTGGTCTTCTAAAGGTGTTCTACGTGGTAATGTGTCACCAATCCAGCTTCAAACCTCGTGGGACAACTCCCAAATTTGCAGTTTACAACGACTGATGTATGACTTTATTGGTGGTCTGCGCCGTCTAGGGTCCATCGCCTTGTTCTATAATTACTAAGGTATGTGTTCGACACACGTCCTGTTTGTCTGATAAAATATACGTCCAACATGAACTTGTTCTATGGCCTGGTCTAGTATGCAGCTTGCTGTATGGCCTGGTCTGGTCTGCACAAAGAAAGTCGGTCCGAACAGAGATCCAAGAGGTCCACAGAATCAATCCAAGAGGTCCACAGCATCAGCAATCCCCCAAACCTGATTGGTGCAAGGGATCCCAGCCCTCCACCAAGCAGTGTTTGGTAGGCCAATTGGGCCCCAAATTGCATGGAAAAGGACCAATGAAGCGCGTTTCCCCCCCGGATTTCTCAGTGGGGGTGAAGGGGGCCGGTGTGCCACGGTGTGGAGGGGCCGGTGTACCGTGAAGAGGCCGCCTCCTTGTTTCCGTTCGTAGCTACGGCCGCCGGAGCCCCGTTGAGAGCGTTCGGTCGCTTCGTTCCTAGCGATGCCAGGAGTCACGTTCTCTCTCGTTTACTCCGGTGGTCCAAGCCGTGAAAACGCCTCAGGAGTATGTGTTCTTTGCCAGAAGAAAGACGATGTGCCAAGTTGCCAGAGGGGGGGAGATGTGCCCTCCTTAGGACAGCAGGCGCTTGGTTAGAGGCGAAGGCCTTCATTGAAAATCCAATCAAACAACTAGTGTCAGTGGTTGCTTTGGTGACACATACGCAAACCATGTGGGCAACTCCTGCAGAATAACACACGAACCAACACCAGACTCCCAATCATACAATAACTCCCTCCACAGACCCCGGTGCCGTGGACCCGGGTGCGGTCGAAAACGTCCATGCCATGGTCAAAAGCAAAGGTTGATCATCAGAATATAGCCAACCAAGTCGAAGACCAGCGGGAAGACAAACAGAACGCCCAAATGGACCCCGAAAAAAACGTGGACATGTTGGACTTGGATCCGATGTTTTCGTCGGACTTGGAACCACCGAACATGCGAACGGGGCGTTTCTTCTCTTGGAAGGACGAAAGCGAGCGGCGAACGCGGCGAACCGTGTGTTCTCACGCGGCGCAGGCAAGGACCCTGCTGGACCGGAAAGCTGACTGAACACAGTGGGTTGAGAGTCAATGGCACATTCGTGACCCCAAGGTCGGTTCATATGGACCCTGTCGTCCGTGGACATGTAGGGGTGCCATCGAGCCTCTGATGGCCCACTGTATACCAGTGTATGTGTTTAGCGTGGCGGTCTGGCGAATCATGCAAGTCATCCTCTTCCCTCCACGCATTTGCCCAGCTCATCCAGACTCCAAGGCTCTTCGTACACCCTCAACCCACCATCCAAGCCGTCAAGGCTCAGGAAATCCTCAATCCTCAGTTGCTCCAGGGGGGTTAGACTTCGTAGACTGACTGATGCGACTTCAGGAAGGAGGGCGGCTAAAGAAAACAGGTATTCTCTCTCTCTCTCTCTCTCTTGTAGGTTGGAGGCCATCGCTACTAAGCTACCAATATATATATATAACTGTTGCACCCATGGAGATGTCAGCAAGAACAAAGGTTGGAAGATGGATCTGTAAGGCTATAAGATCTCCCTCTAGGCGAATACGTTGTCCATAGTGTGTCTGCTTCTACCCACAAAATCCACCGTTCTCGAGGTCCGTCCAACCATTGGCGTCACAAGCATGGTCTGCCAAGTTGACTCCTAGCCATTGGGAAGACCCAAATACCATTTCAGAGACGCTCAGTCGCCGGGTCATTGTTGACTCCCCCCATCAACAGCCGGACCCCCGGACCGACGGCTTCGTTCTGGGATCCCATGGTCCAAGCTCAGACGTGTTCTGCTCTGTGTTTTCGCATGCTTTCGGCGTGTTCTTTGTCCTTTTGTCATTGCTCTGGGTGGAACTACCACTGTGAGAACCTCTCTGTTTCAAGATGTTTCCCATGGTCCAAGCAAAGCCAAGCGTCCCTGGCAGTACAGTCTGGTCCGAAGGCAGCCACAAGGCATGTTTTGATAAAGGCATCTTTGCACAGTGACACGCCCCTTCCTGTGGCATGCTCCTCGAGGATTGCCCCTGTGGCATGCTCATTTTACACTCTCTGCTGAAACTCCTTTCTACACACAAACTCAAGTGAGGCGGTTTGCGTTTACTTTGGTTCTTTTCAGGTTCGTCAGATTTTACGTTTATTTGACTGAAGTGTGCATTCTGTCGAATTTGCTTTTGGGTAAGATGTTGGCTACGTGTTTGAAACATCTGCTGGGTGTCTGCTCGCAAAATCCGCAGGTCGTCAAAGGCCATTGATGTGGATCAAAAGGAGGTCAAAAGCCGCCCTTGACTGCCCCATTGTAGAACACCATCTCTGAAATCAACCACTGGAGGTGGGAACACCAAGAAAGTCGTTGACCAAACAGCTGAAGGAGGCTTGGAATCCCAAAACACTCATCCGTTGAAGGAAAATATGTGCATCTCCAAACCCTTCCAAACCCTCTTAGAGGCAGGTGAAGAACAATAAAAATATAAATAAACAACATGAGTCTCCACGGCCGATGCAATAAAAAGAGGTGTCTGAGGAGGAATGATCTTCTGTTCACTTTTGGAGGAGATGAGCAGTCCCGAAAAATAGAACGATGCAGTTTCTCAAAAAAAAAAGTCCATCCTGGAAAAACTGAACACCCTTTGGTCCTCGTATGGTCGAGAGTAGCGCTGACTGATTGGGAGTGTAGATTGATCGAGGCAATCTCATGGCACTAATCGCCACAGCAAGGAGCTGCATTGGCAGCATCCGAATCCAGATGCGCCGATTCCTGTGATCCTGTACATGAAGTATTTCAAGTGTACATCTTTAGATGATATTGCTGACTGTGCAGTGAGAGGCCAACCCACGCAGCCCCGCAGTCCGCGAACGTGTGTGAAGAACGAGAATCTGCCCGTGAAGAACGAGTATCGTGTTCATGTTCTTAGTACCTGAACCAGGGGGTTGACCCGAACGCAATGGATCTACCCACGAACCCAGTCCCAACCAGAGACAAATGACTGTTTTCCCTAACAACCGCTTGTTGTGTCAAGTATCTCCATGGCCATGTTGAAGCAGCCATGTATTTCTGGTTGGGACTGGCTTTCCCAGGAAAGGCTTAGCAGCTTGAAAAAACCAGCCAAACCGCTTAAAACGAAGCCTGTGAATTCACACCCAGGAAGAGCAGAAAGCGCAGGAACTTCATCCCTCGGGCAGCACAGAAGCTTTGGCTATAGCTGCCAATATCCCAACAAGACTCTGACAAAAATGAAGGTATCATCAACAGAACGAATAGAACAACTTGTATATAATTGATTGCTATATACTAGCATAACATATATTAATGAGCTGGGGGCAATCTGTGAGACAAAACCACCGTGACCGATTCAAAACCACCGTTGCCTCTTCCAGCCTTGTCTGAAGCGAAGCTGGGGGGGTCCCATTCCGCCATGAAAACATCTTCTGCGACATATCACTGTTTTTTTGGACGCAGTGGAGCAAGAAACCAAAGCTCTTCAGCCCAAACCTAGACTTAGGCACCGAACAATCGCGCGGACCAAACTTGCGAAGCACGCTGTTGACGAGCTCTCACAAATGATGTGGGCGAGTTCCAGCATCGTCCAACGTCATCAAGCGAACTTGCTTGAGCAGAGCAACAAAGAGTGGAAATGAAGAGTGGGAATCAAAAGCAATCAAACAGTGCCGAAGTCCAAAGACTATGACTATATCTGCCTCGGTGAAGTAAACGAAGTTCCTGAACTCGTGCCATTGAAAGACCATTCTTTCTATAGTCTTTGACTGCCAGTGAGTCCCTATTGACGGCTGTCCAAAAAAATGAACTACCCTACTGAGCAGGTCGGCCCTGCCAGCAACATGGTGTTGTGTGACACCTTTTTTTGCACATTGGGAACGATTCCCTGGTCCACTAGTCCACTACAAAAAAAAAGGTAGACACGACCTGATCCATAGTGAAGCATAGCAATTCTGGTCTCTCAACATCTTGTCAGTCCTCTTGTATTCTAGGATTTGCCTCCCCCAAGCTAACACTCCCAAGCTAAGACTCCTCCACCCAACTTACCGACCTATCACTCCTCCGCGTTGAACCAGCGGACTTCCGTGCGGAACCGTGTTGGTCCGAGCTCATCCTATGTCCAAACGGAAAGGAACATGATATACTACGGTCCAGCCCGAAATGAATGAGATCTTCTCCAAAACAACCCCTGATGATTATGAGATCTTCTCCGTCGGACTGTTTTACAAAGAGCAAGTGTTTCGGAACGCGCGCCCGACAGTTGTGTGAAGGAGAGTTGACTGTGTGTTTGTCCTATACTACGGGGCACTGGCAGCCGCAGCTGTCTGGTTTGAGTTTCAGACCGCTGGTGATCAGAGTCTCAATTTCTCCTCTCTGTTGAGCTCTGGGTTGGAATTCTGCTCCGCCGATAGGGACGATTCTTCGTCTGCGGCCCTTGCTCTATGGGCGCCCAGCCCCACCAGACGAGGTCTGTGGTCCCCGCTCTATGGCTGTGCCTAGTCTAGCCGAGGCGATTCGATTCGGCAACTCCTTCCAAAACATCTGAAGCCAACGCAAGTCAGTCCCAAACACGACCCGTCTGGGACTGGCATGTCGGACTGCCGATCAATTGGGGTGCCAGGGGGGTAGGCATATATGGCAGTCCCATGGGTCGTGGTTGGGAGTGAAATGATCTCTTTTCACCCAAGAATTGGCCATTTTGATGGCAGAAAAAACTCTGCCGCATGACGCACTGCGAAACCATCTCCACAACTGGCGAACTGACATGTGCTGCATGCTACTCTGATGCTGGAAAGTCCGTGAATCCCCGCTTCGTCAGTGCACGAACATTGGACCTTCCACATAATAAGTAAAGAACCTTCCCCATAAATCAATAGAATCATGGCCCATGGCTGGAGTTCCAGAAAGATTCTTCTGAGAGGTTTCCAGTATCGATACCTTTCTGACAATCAATAGCGCAGCTTCTAGAAACGTCCTCGAACCTACCTCCTCCTATGTCATGGTGGGGCAACGGCCGCAGCAATCTGTGAGATGATTCTCTTCTGAGATCCAAACCCTGAGTCCTCACTGGATGGAACCCCTAGGTCTCCTGATGAAGGACATTTGGGGCGGCTCAGGGTTTGCCCAGTGAACTGCAGAAGTACTGAGATTCCATGCTTTTCGCACATGGGGATTCCCTGCTGTCTTCTGCATGGCTGTGCCGGAAAAACAAAAAAAAACGTTCGTGGCTCTGAAATGGCCAAAGCCACATTGCCTTCCCGTGGACTGATATCTCTCTTTTCATGCGAATAAAGATCATTAATGCTAACGTGATACCAAGGTATGTTCCTGGCATCGATTCACTTGCTGTTTCCGCTGGGAGAAAGCTGAACCGAGGACCAAGCTGAACTCCCGGTTCCTCCAGAACTCGGGTCACGTCGTGTCCACCCCGGGTTCCCAGACTCCGACGGTCGCGGGAGCGACGGTCGGTCGCCGTGCGCTCTTCATCGTCGCGCTCGATTTGGTGAAGAGAGGTGATTCTGATAGCCAGTCCACTGGTCATCCTATGCCGCATAGCGTGGTTGTATCCTTATGCTAAACGAGAGATCTGGTCAAGTAGCAAAAAGGGTCAAGGTTCCTTGGTTGGATGATTCCCAGCATTGCTCTTTCTGTTTGGCCCTAATTCAGCTTTACTAAATGAGGTTTGGCAACAATGAAAGTTCGATTGCTTGTGGGAGGGTCTACGAAGTCAGTCTACGAAGCCTAACAGTGCAATTGTTCTTCGGCCACTGGTCACCACCTCAGTGGCACTGAGTTGGATTTTTGGGGGAAAAAACCTACTGAAGATGAGTTAATAGCAAAATCGGCTTCTTTGCCGATCCTTTTAGTTTGAAGACTTGTAACAGCCGACAGGAAAGGCAATGTCTTGCTTGGCGCTTGCCGCGTTTGGCAAAATCTTGTCTTACCATAGCACCTTGGCTTCTCTTCGCCTGCGAGAAGCACAGAAAAAAGAAAAAGAAGAACGCATGGGCTTTCTCAGAACCCCCAGAGAAGCAGGAAAACCAAACGCCTCCGGAAAAAAATATAACAAAAAGGAGAAAAAAGAAGTCCTGCACACCCGCTTTCTTCGCCGATGTTCCGACACAAAGCTTTCTTCGCGGATGGATGTTCTGAACGAGGCAACACGATCAGATGTTCAGGACAACGCACCGGTCAAAAAGGAACGGTTTCCAAGGGGGTTCATGTGTGTGTGTGTGTGTGTGTGTGTGTGTCAATGACCGCCCATCGTTGTGTTTGACTGTGTCGGGGTGATGGACCAAAAACGAGACGAGCAGGAAATTAACAGAAGTACAGCGGACAGCGATTGTGAGGCAAGGACAACTGTGCCTGGAAGCAAACATACAAGCAAAACGACCTGGGTAGTCATCCCTGCAGGTGAAGAAATGCACCACTAAGGTGGTGCTTTCCGTGGTTTTGGGGGGCAGGATCCTGACTGACTCTAGGACGTCCTCCCTTTTGGAGGTTTGTTTCCTGTACCTATCGTCATGCATGCTAAGCTGCTATAGCAGCTAGCATCCTACTTCCTGCTCGGTCGACCCGCGACCCGGGTCGTCCCGCCTCAAGGCGGACGGAGTCTTCCATTGTGTGAAAGCGATTCCTCGGGCGCCACGGACAACCACACACGGCTCGCTGCCGGTCCCGTGACGTCCGCCCAGTCGAAGAGCCGGAGGGTGGGAAATGGAGGAAAGCAAAGCTCAGTTGGCACGAACGAAGAAATGGTTGCAAGATGTTGCAAGCAGCTAAGGACAAGAAGCCAAGCTGCTACTGCAACATTCTATTTCATTGTGGTAGAGCATCGATTGTTGTGGGAGTGGGCATATGGGGCCACCGCTTCCCTGAGTTGTTGCAAATTCTCAAGATTCAAGGCGGCTCACCTCTTGTAGACTCTACATACCTATGTTTTGAGTTGCTCATGTTAAAGCACCCTCCAACCACTTCTGCTTTTCACCGTCCAGAAAGCCGAGCTCTTCACCAACTCCTTCCGGCAGCCGACCCGCGCGACCCGCTGGGCCCAGCCGCGACGCATCGAATCGCCTTGAAATGCGAGGCCTGGAAAAGGGCGGCGGCCGACGGCCGACCGCGTTCTGGACGGACCACAGCCCCGCGCGGTCCGCGAGGCACTCGAAGCGGAGCGTGGTGGAGCGGAGCGTGGCAGGAGAAAGAGGTATGAGGTAGTCTTTTTCTCGGAGTTTCGATTGCTTCCATGGGATTTCCAATCCCAAAGGTTCCCAGGAGAGGGAACAGGGCTTGCTTGCATGGCCTTTGCGGCGGTGCCGTTACGAGGAAAATGTGGCCAAGGTGGGATGTGAGCGGACGGACTCGTGCGTTCTTCCGCAGTCCAGAGTACTGAGCCCAACCCCACCAGGCCAGAAACCTGGACCCAAAGCAGCCTGGAGGGTGGGTGGCCATCACCAAGAACAAAGTTCGGGTAGTAGAAACCCACAAAAACGAAGTCGAAAACAGAAAAGGGCGAAGGTAGCACCATGCTGATGTTCTGGCCATACCCGCCTCACAGCATATTCTCGGCATCCATATACGCTCTATATGTCTATATGATCTATAATTGTATGCGTCGATTCTCTTTATATATAGAACGCACAAAAAAAAACACCGCCCAAACCTTGAGTCCACTACCTGCCTGCTCATGTGGCAAAAACAGCATGGTGAACATGACTACCCTGCTTGACTCGGCCCGTCCTGTCCGTCTTCACCGTCAACAAAAACCTCGCGCCCCATCCGGCCCCACCAGTGGTGGTTTGTCCACGCCGACTGCTCTGGCTGGCCGTTGGCCCCGCCTCGCTCAGCCACTCACATGAACCATAATCCACCAGTGGGCGTAGCCTGGTCTGGCCTCATGCGAAGGAGTCTGAAAAGTCTTGACCCGCTCTCTAGATGGCGTGGCTCACACGAAATAGAGAGGCCCACCATGTGACAGAGTCACATCTTCACATCTACATCTCACGTCTTCATCCCTCACATCTTCACAGCCAGTCTCACTTCTTTTCCCCAGCCAGTCTACGACTAGGGGGTCTCAATGTCTTTGGATGTCCACCTTGTCTGGCCTGCTGCTTCCCTGGCCCAATCCTCCCCTGCAAGTCCTTGTATACACCAAAGGTGACCTCTAATTCCAAGTTTTCCACACACTTATGGATATGCGTACTGACTTGACAGCGGTGCCACACGCCAGCCTAAGAAACCCAAATCCTGAAAGGTCCAGGAAAGTCCTAAAGAACCTGGGGTCTTCAAGAGGAAGTGAGGCCCAAAGCGCAAGCACCAAAGCGACGAGTTCGGATCGACGAAATGACGGCGTGCGTGCACATCTGCAGAGTTCACAAGCATTAGGCACCATGTCTTTGAGGTTCTGGGCTTAGCCTCAAAAAAATCGCAGGTACGTCTGGCTGATCAGGCCAGATATCAGCACGGAGCTTGACCCTCTTCGTTGGATCACCAGTCAAGTCCGTGGGTGACCCCCCTGCTGAAAAACGAAAAATTAGCACAATCCGACTGGATCCCTGTGACTACAAGGCACACACACAAACACTGGGGAGTGATGAGTGAGAAAAGAAGCCTACGTGCAACATGCAGCGAGATCCAAACGTCCTGAAATGTGCAGATTCATCCAGGCAACTCCAAGTTCCAAATTCCAAGTTCAGTCAACTCCCAATCTCTAAGGAGCAATACATGTCTGCCGAGTTCAACCCGGTGCAAAGGCGAGTGACTTGTTCTAGTCACAACGGGACGCAAGAGAAATTCAAAGTCAGAACTTGCAGGTACAGGTGGGTGATCCTCCCTCGTCATGCTGCAGCTTCGTTGTCTACTGTAGGTATGACAAGCAGTATGCCCCTGCGAGCCGCAACAAGTCTAAAGACTACTTCTCAATCCACGGCATACACTGACACACACTCTCTCTCTCTCTCGGAAAATTGTGTGCGGAAATTGAAGGTGGATTGCCACATGCCCACCTAAGTGAGCATACAGGTAAGTAAGGTGGTCTGACCACGAAGTGGTAAGTAAGTCTCAAACAAGAAGCTCCAGAACTCCAAACCTCCGAACCTCCAAGCCTCTCAAGACTCAAGACTGAAGGCTGGCGAATTGTCCTTCTAACAACTAACAGGGACCAGAAGGAAATTGAAGTACAACTGTGCAGGTAGGTCACTGGACGTCTCCAGTGATATCCTCAGGACACTGCAAATAGCTTTGTTAAGTGGAGCTCTGCGGGCCTGCTCCGCTCCCCTGCTTAAACTGTAACCTTTGACTCCAAGGTGCACACACACACACACACACACACACTTTGGATGAAGTACCAAAAGAAACCTCGTCTGGCTGATCAGGAGAGATATCACCACGGAACTTAATCCTCTACATTGGATCACAAATCAAGTCCGTGGGTGATCCACTGTCTTCCAGATATGCATTTGCTTGGTAGGTTCAGGTTTTCATGTAAACACGCGGATCAAGGATCGTCGTTTTCTTAGCTCCACCTCGAGAACTCCGAGCGAATCATCCGAGAAGACTTGGGGTGTTTCTCCACACCGAGACCACCACTTTCTCGGGTCTGGTCGGGTCGGTCTCCGTGGAAGGACCCTGCTTCCTCCAGGTCTCCGCACGTTTCTTGGGATTCTTGGCCTTAATATGTGGCCGGGAGGCGGCCGGCAGGTCTCCAGATAACAATGACCCAGATACTGTAGTTGGTTCTAAAGCGTCCATGCAATCGTTCCATCCCATGTTTGTTTGCACATGTGTTGGACACATGTTTGAAGAATTGAACCAAAAGCATGCAAAAGCATGATGTTGAGAAGTAAGGGAAATGGGTGCCAACCCTTTCTTGGTTCCCTCAATGCTCACGGCTGGATTCCTCCAGCGATTGAACACACCCCAAGGAGGCTGTCGAAGGGGTCCAAGTGGATGGAAATTACCCCTCAGAACTCTCTGTATATGCTCCATGGGAATCAAATCAAATACCAGCTGCTTCCAAGGGGTCACCAATGGATATCTCCACACTACTTGCAGGTCTCCATTGGGCACCCCGACAGGAAGCGCTAGGTACAAATCAAAAACAAGAATGGTCGAACCCCCTGTCCGGTGGCGTCCTCTGTGTTCTTCGACCGGTGGCCGAGATCTCGGCCTGAGCCGCTTGAGCAGCCCTCTCCTTCCATGTCGTACCCAGAGCTGCCACCCTGAGAGGCGTGGAAAACGCGGAGGTCTGAGGACAGAAACGTCTCTGGTATGCGACGCCCGGGCCTGGTGATACACCCGGTTGGTTGGTTGGTTGGGTTGGGTTGGGTTGGGTTGGGTTGGGTTGGGTTGGGTTGGGTTGGGTTGGGTTGG
>CAXAMN010021917.1:778624-838094 GCA_963970005.1 Durusdinium trenchii
GGGTTGGGTTGGGTTGGGTTGGGTTGGGTTGGGTTGGGTTGGGTTGGTTGGTTGGTTCGTTGGTTCGTTGGGATCGAACGCATGTTTTACGGGTATGAAGAGGTGCTGAATTTTCTCAAGCAAGACTCCAGTTCTTCAGGTCTTCAATATTTCAGCCTTGACAGCCCACAAGTCAGATCATCAGGGGGAAGAAGCTGAAATGAACGAAGATTGAGTGTTGATTTTCGGGCAAATTGGCAGGATGTGTGCCCTGCGCAGCTTTGAGCTTTGTGTGGTCCTTGGTTGAAAGAGGTCTTTGGGATTCTCTGCGGGTCACACATGGGCCAGACTCCACTGTCTTTCGGGCTTGTCCCCGTCTGTTCGCCCCACACGTTTCCCACATCCTCCGCAGAAGCTGTGAGTATACTCGATAGAAGGGCCTCCCCTTCTCAGAGAGGATGCAAATTGGGATGTTCACATGATTGAGTGCCAGTCACTTGTTGGGGGGATGAAAGCACCCCAAATCCCAAGTCGTCAGGAGCGAATTGGACGCATCCGAATGAACGGCCCGTCCCAAAGCCCCCAGGTCTCGCCTGGGGCTGGCGGTTTTCACCGCTTCCACTGCTGGATGACCTCGCACGGCGGCTTGGCCATAGGTTTTTCTGTGCGGAGCCCTGTGCTCAGGCATGTCCAAGAAATGCATGATCAGAAAAGGATCACCCCCAGGCTAGTGGTCAGAAGAACAATCATCCAGCTAGCCATCGAAGAGCCCATCGATCCAGCCGACAGAACCACCTGCTTTTCCTGGCGCCCCCGGCCCAGGCTGCTCCGACGAGGCGGAAACTGCCAGTGACACGCCACTCGGGACGAGCCGTTGTCAGGAATCCCAACCACGAGCGAAGCAACGGAGCGCCGAGTGGCTTAATCGCGGCTTCTGGGGATCGTATGAATTTGCAACAAAAAACAGGAAAAATAACATATATATATATATTACATCATATTATATTATATTGTATTATATCATATCATATTGTATTGTATTATATCATATATATATATACTATCAGAGTCTCACAAGAGTCTCACCAGAGCCCTATGAAAAACTCCAGCTGAAACGTCTTGCCGGGATCAACAGAAGAGTACACCCGTATACTCTATACAAGTCTTCTTGGATAGAAATTACACATATCACGATGTATGACTGCCTGTCAATTGATCCATGAGCAGCCTCAGTGTGTGTGTGCGTGTCAACCCCTGCTTCAAAGGGACCTATTTTAGCTATCTATTCTCCTTGAACCGGATCTTTCAGGATTGTACAGAAAAAACACAGCAGGGGGCACGGCGGCCGTTCACGTAGCCGTGCTAACAAAGCTATGGTGTTCGGTTGGAAGAGATACTAGACGCAGTATCTTGTACCTGCAATGTTTAATAGTCTTCTCACCGATTTGTTCAAACATTCTGGTCGACCGACTCAGCACTTTCTTTTCAGTCAAGGTCTAGTTTGCAGTAACATTAAAGTGCTAATGCTCACCGCGAATAGCCTGAAGACAAGCTCCACGGAGCAACCTTCTCAAGTGTGTTTTCGCAGCTTCTTCCCACTGTGGTAAGCTGTGTGAACCCTACGGGGTGCCGTTACCGAGAGAACCTTCTCACTCCTCATAGAAGGAGTAATTTCTCTGAATTTTTCTGAAGTTCCACCGACTGAATTTACTTGCTCGAAATCAGCTTGCCTGAATCGTTTCACCCTGTACACGTGAATCTTACTGCAGAGTTTACTGGAATTCTTACTGAAGCTTGCTGCAGAGCTCAACTGAATCATGTCTCACCCCGGAGATGTTTCCATGTTCCAACTTTTCAACAAAGCGCCGATTCCTCGGACAGTGCCTACGGGTAACTGCCGTTCGCTCGTAAGAGCATCCACCCTACCCTGCACCCCCTGCACCTTTGCTTGTCTTTCCTTGCCTTTTCGTTTGTTTTGTTCCTTCCTTCAGGCTTTTTAGGTATGATCCAGGCTTGTTTAGTCAACGCACGCCCTGCCCCCCCACACTCCCTGCACCTTTCTCTTCTTTCCTTGCCTTTTCGTTTGTCTTGTTCTTTTCTTCAGGCTAGTTAGGTGGCAACCAGGCTCGTTTAGTCAATGCACGCCCGAACACCCCTTCACCCCCCCTGGCGGAAAAAGCAAAAGAAAAGACAGAGAAAGAAAAATACAAAACGACAAGGACTAATGACTGAATTTGCAAAACGAAGCGGTCATGCATAGTTAGCGCTGCAGCATTGCAGCCTTTCTTGTTCAACAATACAATTGATCTGACCCTGCACTTCCTTTCAGTCAAGGTCTAATTTGCGGTAACACTAAAATGCTCACCAAGACTAGCCTGACGACAAGCTCCCCGGAGCAACCTACTCAAGTGTGATTGCTTGCTTCAACCTACACTAGATGCGCCGGCTTCGGCTTTCTGTGTGTGTCAACCCCTGCTTCAAAGGGACCTATTTTAGCTATCTATTCTCCTTGAACCGGATCTTTCAGGATTGTACAGAAAAAACACAGCAGGGGGCACGGCGGCCGTTCACCTAGCCGTGCTAACAAAGCTATGGTGTTCGGTTGGAAGAGATACTGGACGCAGTATCTTGTACCTGCAATGTTTAATAGTCTTCTCACCGATTTGTTCAAACATTCTGGTGGACCGACTCAGCACTTTCTTTTCAGTCAAGGTCTAGTTTGCAGTAACATTAAAGTGCTAATGCTCACCGCGAATAGCCTGAAGACAAGCTCCACGGAGCAACCTTCTCAAGTGTGTGTGTGTGTGTGTGTCAATCTCCGAGCATCCCGGAATTACCACACCAACAACACCATCCAACACTCAGATGTAAGTGGCTAAGCAACAAGAGATGTGACTAAGTAACAAGATTGACCCGATCGCTGGTCTCGACGTTTGTTCCCCTGCCCAGTTATCACCAGCATTTTTTTGCATACAGATGTGAAAAGGCCCCTTTGTGTGACTCGAATCTGAAGCCCCCCACAATGACATCCTTGGGGAAGAAGCACACATCACTTCTTGAAGTATCATCATTGCTTTCAAACCGTCGAGATGCTTTCTTCAAGCGCCTCCGCCGTCGATCCTCAGAGAAAACAACCTCTCAAACGGTGAACCCCAGTACAATAAACATTGATAGTAAAAAATGAAGTATTCATTTAAACCTCGTGATATATAATATCAATAAAACACACAAGCCAGAAAGAAAACTACAGTCGCATCTCTAATCTCTATAATTATCCGCTTTGAAAAGGCCTCCACGTTTCCCCTTTTTTTTGGTGACATTCACCGGTGAACCAGCGGCTACATGATGTACATCGGCGTGAACCTGTTTAAGTCGGAGCTGGATGGCCTTTCCGAACCTCGCGACGTGAGGAGCAGAGAATGGCGTCCCCCACATCAACGGGCCCCGCCTTTGAAGGGTGTGGGCCTTGCCTGGCGTATGGCGTGTGGCGCCCCACGTCCGCTCTTAGAGGTTCATCTTCGGTGACCACACCGGGTGAATAAAGAAAGAGAGAGAACATCTCTGCCCAGAACGGACAAACATGGGGAATCGATGGGTCTTCTGGTGAGGAAACACAGTGACGAAATCTTTGCACACGTGGAGGACGATCAAAACTGGATTTCTACAACCTTTCACAACGGGAACACTTCGCTGGAGGAAAACCTGTGAAAATGTCCGCCGAACTTCGACCGCCATCCCTAGCTTACCCTGGGTTTCGCTCTGAAAACACGTGCCTTGGCCGCGGCCTTGGGTGTCTTCTCAAAGCCTTGCACTTTGAGGATCTGTCCCCCAATGAGCTGCTCCTGAACACAGCAACTAAACATGGGTCTGTAACTCAGCAACTTCCAAAAGATGCTGACCATCGGTTCACTGACTCAGCTCATCTTCGCCCCGTTAACATCACCAGTTCCTTCGTCTCTCGCTCGAGCATCGCGCATCTTCCGTGCGGGAAGGGTTCCCGAGACGTGAGTCGACTGTTTGAGCCAGTTCTGGAGTGGGGACAGAAGAAACTGTACAAAAAAAAAAAGACCTCTACAAACTCAAGAACTGAAACAAGACGTGAGTCGATCTTGAGTCGATCTCTTTGAACCCGAGGTTTCCCTCGGGTTACATCGAACCTGTACGATGGACGCGACCGGAAAGGACATCCTCTACAAGGACCGTGGGGCTAGTCATGGTACGTTCTCAGGGTCCATACGATCGTCAGTCCCGGCGGTTCTTCTCTTTTTATGGGTGAAACCAGATCCGATATGTACGAAAGTTGCTCGCCTTCGCAAAAAACGCGTAGCATGGCCCAAACCAACTCGCGATCGGTCCACACGGTCTAAGTGGGTACCAGAGGATGTCTATGTAACACCAAACATGTATGAAACAAAAACGCGTAGCATGGCCCCTTTTGGAATGTGATGGGCTGGAAAAGCCTTTTTGGGGAGACAAAAACCTGATGGGCAAGGAAAATACAGATTTCTGGGGAGGCAAAGCTAACGGGAAGGGACAATACCAAACTGGGAGAGAAAGGACAGCAGGGAAAGGGAAAGAACCAAAACAGGAAGGTAAAACAAGATCGTAGAGTTTCACCATGACCATGCCTCATGTTCAAACCCATTGGCCCATTGGTAAAGAAAAATATGTGAATTAATCAAACAGTACTTGCTGCTGCCGTCCTCGCCCTGTGAGAGGATCTTCTTCACCGCGGCAGCAGAATCCATGACCTCAGCAGAATCCGTTCTGATTCCAAATTGATTTTTTGCTGCAGTGGTCCATCAAGAATTGAAAAAAGTGCTCAGTTCTCCTTTTTCAGGTTGGTGAGTAAAGTGTGTTCGTGCAGTTCGTTCAGTTTAATTTTCTGTGCTGGTCTATCTGTTTTAGGTGCCACTACAGCCTTTACTGCTTTGACCGCAACATCCTCCGCGTTCGTGGTCTCCATCTAGAATCATCTAGATTCTAGATCACCCGATGTTCTCTGCATCCGCAGTGGCCCTTGTTTTCGTCGTACCTCGTGGACCCACCGCTCCACATGTAGCATGTGAGCACCATACTCGGAAGAAAACCCTGGAAGCTGTGTTCGGCCCGGGTGAGCTTCCCCAACCCCTCGTCCGACACTCACCAGGAACCAGGGGAAACACCCGACAGGTTCGGGGGTAGGGTCACGGGGTTCAAATTCCGCAGAGATCGTGTCCGGGCACTCATTGGGAGATCCAGAGGAAAAGATTTGTCCACGGAAGTTCGGTGAAAACGGAGCATTCCATAGAAATCCGTAGATAGATCAGCCATTCCCACGAACATGTTAAGAATAGAGAAGTTCACAGAAACAAGCCCACTGGTGAAGGGAAAATTGCAAACATCACCAAAAGTCGAGATTCCTAAAATCACTGAAAACTGAGAGGAAAGTAGGGTCAATTCACCCAGGCTTATGGTCACAGACCGATCTCGACACGCCCAACACCCTGAACGAGCTCCTCTAAGCACCCTTGCGACGATACCCAGAGCTGCCACTCGGCTTCTCAGCCTAGGGGCTGAATCTTCATCAAAGTGCGCTCTCTTCCTGAACCCTCCAAAGTGTCCAAGAGAGGTTAAGTGACCTGAAAAAGGACACGATGGTCTAGTTCGGGTCCTTCAACCTCTGTTGGTTGATTGTCGACCTGCTGGAGTTGGAGGCTCAAAGACCAACGCCCCACGGTGGATCCGGCCGTGAAAACGGCATGTCGAGTCGTCTTTTTGTCAGCTCGTTTTCATGTTGGGACGGGCGGACGTGGTTTGCTCCTGTCCCGCCACCCAACCGTCGAGGAGTTCCGTAGTGTTTGGTTTGCGGGCTTCGGCTATAGGGCGGCTAGGGCAGCTAGGGCGGCTAGGGCCTACCTGGGCCTATCCCACCATGGGCCAGACTTCACGGTGCATCGCTCCGGCGCTGAGCTGCCGCGCGGACCTCGCCTCTGTGTCTTGCCACCCTGGAGGATCGATGGCGAGTCAAGTGTCGAGGATCGATGGCGGTCCGGTGGAGACGGCAATGGATGTTGGGATGTTCTTGGGTTGGATGTGAGACAGGTCGGTTCCAAACATGTTGGACTGGCGTCAGAAGGCTAAACCGGTTTCACGCGTTTTCGGAGC
The DNA here is from genome assembly GCA_963970005.1 of Durusdinium trenchii. Classification (NCBI taxonomy): domain Eukaryota; class Dinophyceae; order Suessiales; family Symbiodiniaceae; genus Durusdinium; species Durusdinium trenchii. The sequence continues at coordinate 784,751 of CAXAMN010021917.1, forward strand.
GAGGACAAACCAAAAGGACCGGTTCTCCATGGTTCTCCCAGTGGAACATAGCGATGGTGTGGGCGTGTGTTGGTGTGGCCCAGCGGAGGCCTTGGTCACAAGCACTTTCTTCACCTTGCCAAACTTTGCGAAGGTCTGGTGCAACACCTCGACGCGAAGAAGCATACGCAGACACGGCTGAAGACGCGGCACCGGCACCAGCAGGTCAACTGGCTGGACAAAAACCGTGGTCCACAACTGGATGGGTCTACATGCCACCAACATAAAACTCCTGGTGAGAGCTTCTGATCGAGATACTCATTTGGGGGGCCCCTCCTCTACTTGTCTGGAAAAGAATAGCTGATACTCATGTGGGGGCCCTCCTCCACTTGTTTGTGCACCTTGTATCTGGGAAGAAAATGGAAGAAATGCTGGAAAATACTCAAACATACTCGCCAATCCAAACAGCAATGGATAGGTTAAGGCAGGTTGGGACAGTGTCTTCCAAGAAAATGGTCGAATCCAAACTCACACTTCTTGTCTCCATCGAAGTCTTGGCGCCTTCAAGGCCTCTCAACACACGTGCACCGTGCACCACTTACTCGCTCCATCTCGCTGGCGCCGCCTGGCCCCGCGGCCGCGGCGCGAAGGAGCGCCCGTTGCGCCGACCGCTGAGGGGCGCCTCTTCGCACTTGAAACCCAGTCGGCTCACGCGCCGGACCACGAACATGCAGCTCGCGTCCTGGAAGCGGTTCACGTCTGGCGAGCCAAAACAGGCCGCGACCTCAGGCCGCACTGGAGAGTCCTCTATTCCGTGGATTCGGCGTTCCATGGGATCCAAGACAGGTTCCGTGCACACCCTTTGTGAGGTGAATCCAGGTGAATCCGGGCTCATCAAACATGACCAAGGAAGACCGAAATATCAGTTTCACACCAGGCGTCGTCGACGGTTCTCCGCTGGTTGGTGGGTATGGATTCGTTGGTCCCTTGATTGGTCCAATGGCCCTCATTGCTTCATTCTACAGTAGATTCGGCTGGAAGTAGCCAGGCAGCTGGACTACACCTCGACCACCCACACCTCAGCACGAAACTCATCATGCAAGCTCTCACATGAGGGCACCCGCCCTGGACCATATTCTACCATCGGGCTTCACTGTCCGTTTGACCTGATGTTGTAGTGGCCCTATTACCTCTTGCGGATGACAGTCTGTCAGGTCGAAACTTTGAACGTTGTCTCACAGTTCACGAACGTCAAAAGAAAAGGCCGGTCAAAAATCAGCAGCGCTCCCGATTTTGATGGTTTCCAGAGATTGTCCTTGTGGAATGGTCTGTCGCACCAAGGCCTCGAATCACCCTGAGAATCGCCAACGGGACGCATCTCTTGACGCGTGTCCTCACCATTGAGTTCCTTCAGGTAGTTCCTCAGCAAAACGAAAGGGCTCATCGGCGTCATGGTAACATGTGCTAACCACATCAGTGACACTCTTAAAACTGCTACACTCCCTATTTTAGGCAACCCGTTTGGTCTTCGGAACGTCGCTTGTCGGGGCCATGCCATCCACTTCAGCCGCTAAGACCGTCTCTCTTGGGGGATTGCCATGGCCAACTCGGTTCCCGTGACGCACTTCCTTCTCCCGTGACGCCCATGTTTCCACCGCACGGGACGCCAATGAAAATGGCTACCGTCTCTTTCAAGATCGCAATGCTTCGCAATGCTTCGGCGATTGAAAGCCCTTGCGGATCACGCAATGCTTCACAGACATACCTTGCTGTAAGATGGCCTGGTGTTGCCTTGCTCGATCAGCGGATGGATTGTGGCGCCTCAATGAGGCACTTCCACAATTCATGTGGTCATCAGAAAACCGAAGAAGTGGTGGTAACTTGCCTGATTTTCAACCCCTCGCAGCTAGCCTTGTTCGTGGCAAACTCCTCCTTCTCTTGCCTCTGCCTGATCACAGTTCCTGGTTTTCGCCCGTGCACCTTGCTGAGCCCCCGCAGAGCCCCCGCGAAGCCTGCTTCTTCGCACGGGTTGGATCCCCTCAGATGTACAAGACCTTATTCCGCCCCTCAAAGTCCAGCATGTCTTCCTGGGCGAAGGTTCCACTCGCCGGTGAAAGAAGGGTGTTTTTTGGGGTTGGCAAGGTCTTAAGAAAATGGAGCCACACCACCATGATACAACGGGTGCGTTGGTAACCAAATAGGCCTAGACCAAATGGATGGGAATATTGTCCATATCGCATCATTGCGGTACATACCACCCAAAAAATGCCACAGGTGCCCTCACCAACCTGTGTACCTGTGGCTGGGGCCCGTGGGGGAGGCAAACCTTCGCTGAGGCAAACCCTTGATACCCTGCCCCCAACCTTTGCGTTTCCTGTCGCAGGATTCGGATTCGGACGTGGACAAACGGTCCAGGATGAGAAGACATGCTGACAGAACTGGTCTTCCAAAGGCCCAGCCCGGCCCACTGGGCCTGACCACCCTCTTGGACTTCACTGGGCTTCTTCCGGGCCCTATCAACTACCCCAAGCACTTTCGCGCATCCCCTGGTGGATGACCCCCCGGATCCGACCCGGAAATCGGGTTTCTGCACCTCATTCCCGACCCCAACACCTCGGTCCGCTCCGCCGATCCCGAGCGCCTGGATGTGGGGATCTTTGGACCGCAAGTAGGCGCAGAACTGGTTCAAGCTTCGAACGGGGACACCTCGAGCGAGCGCAAAGGCCGCAGGCAGGACAGGACATCCGTGGCAGGCAATTGGAGGAACAGACGCTCGTGGCAAAAAAACCTCAGCATGGTGATCCATGTCTTGGTGGACCTAGTCCAAGTTCTTCAACCAAAAAAACCGGCCAAAAACCTCGACGTCTGCGGCAAACACCGGCACCTGCCAGGTCTCGGGGAAAGCGTTCGGCGAACACACAACACGGCACCACCGCGAAGCGCAACGGCACACCGGCGCGGCGCCGCGTCAGGGCGACGTCCACAATGGCTTCGGTCGCCTGAATCCGCGACGGAAGCGCCAGGCTTGCGGAGGTAGGTGGAAGATGGGACTGGCACCACGGAAACGGTACCACAGATGGGAACGGCAGGAGAAAGTGTTCGGGAAATTTGGAGAGTCTGGGTTCCTTCCTTTTTGTCTTTGTTTTTTTGATCCCTATATGCGGAAGGGCTTCACAACAGGGCCATGTCCAGGCCTCATCTGGATGAAGGCCAACGACCACTGAAGCACCATTCAGCCTGGTTGTGAGTCAGTTGCTGAAGTCAGATGGGGAAAAAGAAAACACTTCTAGGCAATGGACCTCGACTCACTGAAATCCCATGTTTTTCAAAGTTACGTAAACGTTGAGCATTTCGACTGCAATCCACCCAAAGTGTGTCCTTTTCCTTTCCTTGCAATCTCATGACCAGATATCACCAGCTATACGTCAGAGGAAACCAAGGGGCAGCTCGCCATGAATCGAGCTAAAGCTGGGCTCCTGCGGCGAGGCAAGCGCCGAAACGGCAGCAGCAGCAAAGCAGCTCCATCAACCAGACTGTTCATGTGTGAACTGCACAAAGTTCTGTGTTCGTATGTCACGGTATGCCCATATGTACAGAATAAGAACACCCAAGAGGGTAGTTGCTTTCCTTGCCTGACTGATTACTTGTTTGCAATCCTTGCGTGTTTGTGTGTGTGTGTGTGAAACCTTGGAGTCACAGGGAACCTGTTGGTTTGTTTTAGTTGAAGGGGCACCGGGGGTGCTGATGAGACCGGCGCTGAAAAACACGCTCATCAACTACCTGTGATACAGTTAGAGACGTCCAACTGCGTACCTGCACAGTTCTGACTGTCATTTCCTACTACTTGGTCCCGTTCTTAACAAGAACAAGTCTCTCAGAGAGCGAGCAAATGACGTACATTTTGATTTTGGGTTTGCAGTCACTTGCAGCCACTTGCTCAGGCAGCCACTTGGCAGCCACTTGCAGCCACTTGTCACTCAAGCAAGTAAACTTCAACACTGTACTTTGAATTCTTTATGTAAAAACTGTAAGATTTCTTCGTCGCTAGCTCTGCAGAAGTTTAGAATTTATTCTCGGAAGAGTCTTGCATTATTTCATGATTTCTCCGCGCGCAGCTCGGGAGAAAACCGGAATTTCTTCGCAGAACAGCATTGCAGAAATCTTGGTTTTCTTCAGAGCTGCATGCGGAAAAATCATGATATTCTCCGGACAGACGTAGCAGTCACCTGCAGCCACTTGCAAGTGGCTGCAAGTGGCTGCAAAATGGAAAATCAAAATGCGCACCTCCTGCGAGCTCAATGAAATCTCTGGCCTTTGCAGTGGTTCTTCATCGGCAGATGTGCACTTTGAGTCTTGAGTTTTGATGGAACTTTGCAAAACTAAATTTCGAGAGGTTGCTTTTGTGGTCAGAAGCCTTTCCACTTTACCTTTCAGGTTTCATACACATACCGACGTTGTGGTCACTCCCCTGCCGAGTTTCTTTGCTTAAAGATCTGCGGTTACTCTCAACCACCTCCTCTCACTGCATTGATTAACCTCCACAGTCACATGCATCCTCTCCCGCAACCAACGCCTTGCGGCCCGTCTCGGGATGCATGTGGACAGTTCGGACCTCACCGTCGCACGCATCACATCCCAGCACCATCTCTCCTGACGGGTTTACTTCGCATGGTGACATGTTTGTGAAAATCACCATGTTTTAGGGCGATGTATCCGATATCTCAGGTATGTAAAATGAAAGGACAAGCTAGATAGAATTGCAGACAGATTGTTCGAGCGACGGACCTTCGGAAAAATGGAACAGGTCTGACTTCATATCTCCACTGTGCTTTGAACAAAAATAGGCTACCAGCATAGACCCCAAACAGTTTCAAAACGATTCGTTGGGCTGACATTAGTCAAAAACGATTTCTTGGTACGCCCTACCTTCCCCTTCAAGAGCAAATTGTTTAATCAATGATTTTTTTGTCGGCATCGATATCGCTAATTATTCGGCCACAAGAGAAAACAAGAGAAGAGCAGGACAAGAGAAAACAAGAGGAGGACAAGACCCGGTCACAGAGCCCGGCCACAGAGTTCAGGAGCGCGGCCAGTCAGTGTGTCCAGGGCTGGTCAGTGACAAGAAGGACAAAAGAAGGACAAGAGGAGGACAACAGCAGGACAAGAGAAGGACAAGAGGAGGACACAGAGCCCGGTGACAGAGTTCAGGGGCACGGCCAGCCAGTGCGGCATGTTTGGCTAACATGCGTCATGTAGGTCGGACGGCCGGCCCACTTTTGGACTTCAACTTATCAATAGGCCCGTTGGTAGGTGGGACCCCCGCCAACTTCACTGGTCAAAAAAAACTCAACTTGAAACCCAGGAACCTCCCTTCTCCATGTTCAATCCACAAGGCTTTACAATGACAGATGATGACTTGAATTGAAACAATTGAAACATTGACCATTTTGGGGTCTTCCCCATCTGGTGTCGACACGGACACCGCGACGACGTGTTCGACTGGATTTCCCCAAAGATGTCATTTAGCCGGGAAGCCTGAAATCAACACTTTCTAGATTGTCGTTGTCCTGTTAAAAAATTATCCACCCAACACATGACGCCCACCCTCCTGGTCCTCCATGTCCACCGCGACGACGTGTTCAACTGGTGTCACGTGTCCACCGCGACGACGTGTTCGACCCGTTTGATGGTTTCAGGGTCCCTGACAATTTTCTGCGGGAACTTTCACTTTAAACCGGTTCACCGCTAAGTTTATCACCAAGCCTAGACCAAGCCCCGCTTTGAGGTATGATGGATGGCAGAACAACCACTTGGCCTCCGACATGCTCACTTGACGAGGCATCACGAATGCACTGTCGAGTCATGGCACGATTGACCTCTTTGTGGGCCAGCTGGAGCTAAAGGACTACTTGTTTCAAAAAGTGGTTCCGAAACTTGATAACTGTTTATCCTCCGCCACTTTGACTTGTTTTTTCCATGGGGCACAGTGCCTAACAAGAACAAAAGGTCCATCCCATCTGCCGTCCTGTCCCACGGACACTTGTTTATATTAAAGCCTCTGAACTTCTCGGACGAGTAAGAACTCAACCGCTCACTCAGATTCGGGGCGGAAGAAACCGAGTCATTTTCAAGGTGTTTGAAAGAGTCGTGGACTCGTTGGAGACGGAGAGACTGAGGGTGCATTAGATCAGGTGCCCGTGGCTACCCCCCCATCATCGGGTTAGAATAGAGCGCGCGAAAAAGTGAGTTCGATGGTATTTGTTGTTTGAAAAAAAAGGTGTTCAAATTAGTACCATGGGTTGCGGGGTTTTCAGGACAGGAAATTTTTCCAATCCGGGGTTACGGCAGCGACTGAGAGCCCACCTCCTCCACCTCTTCCTCCTGTCGCCATGCTGCCTCTTTGGAGTTCCTTGCATTGCTCATGCCATCCTGCATCGTGATCTCCTTCATGTACATGTTCTCTTGGAGATGACTTTGGCCCTCCCGCGCTTCGTGAACACTGGCCTCTATTACCTTTGGCCGCCGAACTTCAGGGTCAAACTCAACTTCCTGATCCGCGTATTCTACCACCACCTTCTTCTTCGGCCCCCCACTTCCGCAGCTTCATCCTCGACTACACGATCTACACCGTGGACATCGCACTTTGGCGCTTCGTTCTCTTCTACCTCCTTCCCAAGGTCCGGGGCCTTTTCGACTTGGAGTCACAGGGAACCTGTTCGTTTGTTTTTGTTGCAGGGGGGCACCGGGGGTGCTGATGAGACCGGTGCTAACAAAGACGCTCATCAGATACCTGTGACACAGTCGGAGACGGAGACGTCCAACTGCGTACCTGCAGAGTTCTGACGTTCATTTCCTACTTGGTCCCGTTCTTAACTAGAACAAATCTCTGGCCTTTGCAGCATTTTGAGTCTTGAGCTTTGATGGGACTTTGTGCATCTTGATTCTAGATTTCGAGAGGTTGCTTTTGTATGCTTTTGTGGTCAGACGCCTTTCCACTTAACCTTTCAGGTTTCATACTCCCTGGTTTTTAAGAGTGTGTGAAGTGTGTGTGTGTGTGTGTCTGTGCAAGCACTTGCAGCTTCAGTCACTCCTTCGCTCCGCCGGCCGCCGCAAACGGCAAAACGCGCGGTACGCGAGTCTGGGAAGTCAACCCTGCCTCAAAGGTCACGGGTAAATGCTCGAAGGCTTGCTCTCTGCCTGTTCCAGCAAGTGAAAAAGAACTCCCCAGAACAGGTGGTGGCAAACACTTGGCAGGTCATCTACCCCGTCATTTAGGTCTCGGGGCCACCCTGTTCCGGTGGACCTAAACAGATCAATAAATCCGTAGTTTTTCTTGAACGGCCCACGGTTCTTTAGGTTCAGTCTGTCGCTGCTCACAGTGCTCACATGAATGCGGCCCACGTGGTGGGCAAAGGCCTGATCTTGTGGATTCGTTCGATGATCGCCTGCTGAACTCACCTTACAAATCTCGGATGTCTCCGATGTCTCCTATCTAAGGTGGCTGGGTCAACCCAAAAGGAAGGTCTGTAGACCCAAGGTACTTCCGATCTGTCGCCTCGATGTGTGGGGACTTCTGAGGCCTCACTCGTGCGGCGTTTGTTTTGGCGTAGGCGTCTTACGTGCCTCGCTTACGCAAGGCACGCCGCTGCCAGCTCTTCAACTCACCACCTCCAAGGAACACAGCTTTACGTGCGGCGGATCTAAACTTGGAGTTCTTCAAGGAAAAGAGTGGAAGATATTCCCCCAGGAAGCCCACAAGGAGACTTCCAAAGGGGGGTTAACAAAGGAACGCCTTCAAACAAACAAAGTTTCTGCCAGAGATGATGAGAAAATATGACATCTCTAGTCCACCACCCTTTCAGATAGTTTTCCTCGAAAAAAAAGGTAGTGGTGGACTGAGTGAGCGTCCACATGCGAGAATGATTGATGGAGCTGGTTCTGAAAAGAGAACACATCGTTGGTATTTGGGAAAAGAAATGACTAAGGATTAACATGACTCAACAAGAATATACAAGTTATATCATATGTATTCCAATTTCAATTGATATAATCCAAGTATATAATACCTCAGTCGCCCCAGTACGGCTGTCGTTGTGCGTTTCATGAGCACGTCACACATTTTTGTAGAGGTTGGCTTCGATCAGGCCGGCCTCTTCGAACGAGAAGATGCGAAAGAGAACATGTTTCTTCATACCGCTCGATCGTTTCTCGAGAGAAAAGCCTTGATATAAAAAGAACCAAACAAAGAATGTGAAGGCCGGCGGCTCGTGTTTTCAACCACACCGGTCTTCGAACCACACCGGTCTTGGAGCTCCATCGTCTCTCAACCACACAGACCACTCCCAAGGGGGGGGGGAAGCCTCTGCGCACCATGGGGTCAATGAGAGTGCAAGGGATGCCATACTCCACGCCTGGGCGGTGGGGGTATTTCCACTGGACTCTCGGAATCATCACAAGACGCACACCTGTACCTTTAAGTTAACTATGCTATACAGCGAGGGATCACGATGAGCATGCGGGACCGCCACCAGATGTCCAAGCCTTGGCTAGCCTGGCTAACGTGGCTTGATGGGACTAGCCCCACGCCCCATGTATACATGTCTGACCCGACATGAAACTGTCCGACAGGAAACATTGTAGGCATGAGCAAAGATAGAAGAGTGATTAAAAAAAACAAAAATAAAGTCCTTTCTCGTTGTTGTTTCTGAGTACATGATAGTTTGCTTAGGGTTCTGACCACATGAAAAATGAATCACTACATACATTGCCCCTAGGATCCCTCCGCAACAATCGTATGAATGACGACATCTGTTGTTAGGATGCTTGTGGATAGAGCATGGTGAAACATCACCACCCAAACGATGGAAGTACTTGAAGGGTGTTTGCAAGCAGCATTAGAGCAGCTCTGGATGTTAAACCCCTTCTGCCCACTGCGAAATCAATCAAAAACTTAAACAACAAACTGGACTACTTCCCTCATTCCCTTTCAATGCAAGAACTGCACCCCAACCCAACTCCCGACCATCCCTCCCCAGATCTTCCTGTCGCTCTCCCCCCCTGCGCAAAATCTTGCTTCGCCCTTGTATTCGCCCACATATTCACAGAGAAGCGGCTAAGCTGCCAGGACAAATCGCCCTGGCCACCCGCCACATCCAAGACCCCTCGACCGCTGCTGAGAACCTCCCCCAGTCAGGGATCAAAGTGACTGGTGAGGAGTCGAGAATCCAGTTCCTAACCTCTTCACCGGCCACAAAAAGCCTCAAAAAAGGGGTTGGAAAATCCAAAAACTCCTATGGAGCTACACAGGTGGCCTCAGGATTTCAGCTGCTTGGGGCGTCAATGGTGGGACAAAATCGATCCCTGAACACAGGTGCCAAAGTGCGGAACTATGCGGGACTACAGCGTGAATCACCTCGGTCGAGACGATCATCTTCAAAACCAGCACAGACCCTCTACGGAGCTCGAGGTCAATTCCCTGCAGCTCGAAACGTCTACCAAGTGATTCATGTGAGGTGCTGCTTCTGTGCCTTTCAAAGCAAGTGACAACAGCAGATTTCTTCACTCAATGACCTCAGCCACCGAATGCATTGTTTGTGTCATTGATTGCTTCAAGGCTCTTGTTCCTTCGCATACGCCATCAGTCGTGCATGCAAGTTCTTGATTCAGAGTGGTTTTGGTCAAGACTGGAACTCCCAGCATCCTGCCAGGAGTCCAGCCACAGCAGTGTCCCCCCACTCCATCTCCCAAATCGCACGCCTCGCGGCCATAAGTCTTCACCAGCCAGGCCGCAAAGCGTGCGGCGCGGCGCGCCTTGTCGACCTTCTCATGAGGACCTCCCACGATCGCGCGGGCGCAGAGAGACCACACCCAGCCGGGCCCGGCCTTCCAATTTGGGCCGCAGAAAGGAGCTTGGAGATCGAATGAGATCGAGCATCAACACATCTGAAGCAAAAGAATCGACGTCGCCTTCACCATACTCCTCCTGCTCTTGCGCTTGCAAGCGCTGGGACCGCTCCCGCGCGCAGCGCGCATGCCGAGCTTTGGTTTCCTGCGAGGTGGCGAGGGTGCAGGTGACAGAAGTGGTCAGGAAACAAAAGCTCAAAAGCTGAATCTGGTGACCTTCAGTCGATCACAGGGTCACCCATGGCCACCCTGTCGCAGACCACGGCGTGACTAGGCTCCGTAACAACGGAGCGCGGTGAGCAGTTGCCAGTGGATGAGTTTTTGAAACTGCTTCACTCTCATTCTGACATACATTGAGCCCAATGGAAGAGTAAATCCCCTTGCATACATCCGAAATCCATAAACGGAAATCGACCAACTATCTCTGCAACCTATTGAGGGTCTTACTTGTTCTATTCTAACCACCCAATCACTCCCTCGCCAGGAGGCTCCTCCTCGGCGCTCTGGAAGTAGTGGCGAAATTCGCAGGCCTGGAACAGCATGGCAGACGACCCGTTGATTGCGTGAGCTGCGATCCAAATGAATTCATTGATCCAAATGAATTCAACTCCGGACACCGCTACTAAGAAGAGGGAGTCCTTGTTAAGATTCATGTCATTTTGATTCTTGATGTTTCGTGCTACTTTCTGAATCAACATAGGTACCAGCACCTTCACTCCTGCCTCGCTGCAGCTCCCAGCCGCACAGCCCGACCAACGTTTGCAGAGCGCCAAACCATCGCCTGCGATCGCGTAGACACTTGAGTGTGTCGCTTTCGACTACGGACGACTATGGAGACTGTAACCCTTAAAAATCTCTATGGAGGACATCGCTCTTAGGTTGGAGGCAATCGGTATTAGCAACTAAAAAACAAATGTTGGGCCAGGAGGTTGTTCTAACAATGTGGCTCTTCGACTCTTCATACTTCCAGGGTTCTTGCTGTCCACGGGTTCATGGGTTCGGCGATGGATCGGGTGCCTCTCCAGGGTTGGGAGTTGCCTGCTTCTGCAAGCATCCAATTGGTGGTCAGCCGTCGTTTGCATTTCCTACCACAACATAAGGGTTTTTTGTCAAATCTTTGTTGACCAGGCTCTCACCAATGGATATTCAGCGTCTCAGAACCAACCAACCAACCAACCAACCAACCAACCACGAATTGTTCAATCATGTCTATTCAACCAAACCATTTGGGAGCATGAACAAATAAGAAGACTTCACACCCAAAGGGATCCTGTTCGGGTGTGTTTTGCCCAAGTTGAGACATGCGGAATCTCGCTCTGTCCGAATCAAGACGATCACCCGTCCGCCACGCGTCGGCCTCCCAAAAGTGCCTTTGCACGTCGGTTCACCTGGCAGTCCGAGCTCCAGCCGAGCAAAACAACTACTCCGAGTCCCAGATGTGCCAACTACACTTATCCATTGCAATCCGTTCTTGGATGATAGTATCTATCTATCTATCTATCTATCTATCTCAATCTCCTTGTCTCTTTCGTCCAGACCAACCACTGGCTCCCTCATCTCTCTTTCGTCCCTCCGCGGCGCCTGGTCCTTCAGCGCCAAGCATCGCGCCATCGACACCCCGTGCGCACCGGTCTCCACAACGGGGGAACCCCCGTCGGGTGCACGTCGCCAGCGGCGCACCAGGAACTCCGGGCGGAAGCGAGGCGCCCGGACGACCTCGACCTTGGGGCAAAACGGTCTGGAGATCTGGATGAAGGTCTGGGCAGCATGTTGGAGTCTGAACCAGGAATCTTTCGGGTGTTCAGGATTCTGTCAGATTCTTTCAGGCGGAGGGGCGGCCTTGACTGCTCTTGGAGAAGCCCGGGAGGAGGGTAGTTATATTCACACCGGAAGAAGGATGGATCGAGCAGAATCAAGCACTCAAGAACGGATTCGGGATGAGATGCCCTGGGTTGGGGGCATAAGAGTCAACCACAAAGGTAGGCATCTTCAGGCCATTCATCGTAGATAGACTCCTAGATCGTCACCATGTGTGGGTTTGCAGGATGATTTCACCTCTCAAGCTAATCAACTGATCCCCTTGTTCCCCCACCTCGATCTGAAGGCCAACGGGCAGATCGTTGCGGCGCGTCGGCGACGGGACCTCACAGGTTTCGACCACTGGTGCTTCGTTGCGGCAGCAGCACAGTGCTTCGCACGTGACGGAAGTACCTCCTACCTTCCTTGCGGTCTAAGCGACAAAATGGACTGGAAGACTGCTCCCCACAAAGCAGAGGTGTTCAATGGTTTTCAGCTTTGATGTCGATTTTCGCCCCATACTTCTTTCCTGAGACCTAGGAAACCAGGGGGATCCAAAGGGGCTGCTTAGCAAATTGGGATGTTCCGCTCTCGCTCGGGCGGCTTGGGTCAACACGTCCTGCACGTCGATGATGTCGACCCATCCCACGACCAGGTCCCACACCAGGTCCCCTTCCCCGAAACAGAGCTCTTGTTGAGCCGGTCCATCCGGGGGTCCCAAACCCACGCCTGGGATTCATCTACGAGGGCGGCTGCAAAGCAAAGTGCAACGTGCTCATCTTGCTCATCGCTCTGCACCTGAGAAAAAAAACGCGTCGACAAGAAGGCAACCAGCAGTCGAGTCAACGGCACCCAATCACAGTCATGAGGCTCCACGAGGCTCATCGAGGCTCATTGAGTCCGTGTGGCGATGTGGCTTCTACCGGTACACAAAAGCACACCGGTAGGCGGCCCTGGCTGGTACACCAAAGCCACGGAAAAACTAGACACCCCCGAAAACCACAACCGAAGGGCCGAAGGGCCTGTCTTCAAAGGGGATCGTTGTTAGGCTCCCCAAAGAACGGAAAGTAAAGGGGGGGGCCCATTCTTGTTTTTCGGAGCTTCTCCGGAGCTCCGTGGTGTGATCCTCCCCCACCTGCAAGGTGCAAAAGGTCAGGTGCTTGGACTTCACCCGACGGCTCAACACCTCGGTCGAGACGACCGGTCTCCGTGCGGCCGGAGACCGAAGCGGAGGTCGAGACGACGAAGCGGGTGGGTCTGCGGTCTGAAATGGATCCGATGTCACCAAACTGTCTGAGCACAGGTTTTGTCGTGATTTGGACAGAATTGACGACATGAGTACGTTGGTTCCTCCAATCTCAACCCCTCCGTCGGATCTCAACGGGATCAATCGAAAACGCCCTCCGGCGGATCTGCATTCCAGGCGACCTCCCCTTGGAAGACTCTCTTGCTCTCCAGGACCTGTGGCTCTGCTTCTAACAAGGCCTCAAACCTGGGCTGCTGGACGAATCTCAACAAAAACAACACCCACACCCCCAACTGCTGGATGTTCCTACCACCCAGTAGAAAGGGCTCCCCCCCCCAAAAGAGAGCAACATGCCAGCTATGGGGCACTGATGAGGAAACATGCTTCATAGGTCTCGGTCCTTTCGCACGAACGCTCCGCTTGAGGGCCATCGCTCCTTCGCTCCTTCGCTGCGCCTTCGTCGTCCGGAAAAGGCACCGGGCACACGGTCCCACCTGCCCTGTCGGCGAAAAGGGGGCCCGAAGAGCAGAAATCGATTGAGGTAGTAGAAACACCGGGTGAGCTCTGTGGAGAGTACCAAGCCCCATTTGGGAGCTGAAACTGAAACAGCGAACCCAGGTAAGACATCAGCAGGAAAATTACCCTTCTATATACGCGAACCAAGCCCCCATTTTGGGGCACCTGGTGCTCTTCTGACGAACTCTTCCGAGTTCGTAGGAATCTCGGCGAAACGGGTGATCCACCCCTTCAAAGCCCAGCCACGAGCTGGGAATTGCCGGGCGCGCGAGGCCATGCTCGGCGTCCATCCAGGCGCGCCCCGCGACCGTGCTGCGCCACCGCAAAACGCGCCGGTCATGGGCCGCGGCAAGACGTAAAATTCGCTTCGCCCAAAGACAGGACGAACCTGAACGCAAAGTCCTTTTGGAAAATAATCCTTCTTTGCTCACCACCCAAATGCTTTCTGATACAGGGAAAAGCCTAAGTCATGCCTAAGTCATACCCCAACCCTTCTTCCGCATGGCACCGCTGCTCCCAGAAGTCATACCAAAGTCATGGCTTTGGAGCTTCTCACCATGGAACCGCGCCAGTAAGGGACGCAAAACACATGGTAAATGTTTCAAAATCTTGCACTTCAGCATGGAACAATGATGTGCAACATGTTGAGCCAACCCCAACAAGAAGTATGTATTCGATCTGTGAGGGCGCGGTCTCGCACCCAATGTTGCCAAACCTACTCACTCCTGGACAAACATGGGAAGCCAGTAGAGATACTTGTACAACTGTTCCTTGATCTGCGGACTCTGCAAATCCGGTCAAACATATTATATGAAGTCCACCGACCGCAGGGCTTTCTTTTTGTAGCTACGCCTCAAATCAACTTGGTGTCATGTTGCAAAGCTCGCGTGGAAAACGATTCTGCTCAAATCTTAACAGATTTCACTCTCACATGTTCCACATGACCAAAGGCAGACGACAGGCTGTTGACGACAGGCTTGACGGTTCCGTCCCACCCATGGAAGTCTCATCCTTTCTCATCCTGTGGACTTAAGGGATGCGCCGGACCCCCTAGGTCCCTAGGTCCCTCGTCTGGACGTTGTCTTTCCCACGGTCTGGCTGGACTTAAGGGATGCGCCCATGAGGGCCCCCGGTAGTGCGCTGATGTGAGTATCAGTCGCAATCAGAAAAAAGGATGTCTGGGTTTTAGGTCAAAAGGTCGTCATGTTGAATCCATTTAAAATCAATACATACAAAGAATGTTATGGATCTATAGTCTATAGTCTATGATTATATATTTATATCAATAACTATATATGTATATATAAGTGTTGTGATATCATGATATATATATATATATGATCTGATACTGTACAATGTATGATCCTCCAAAAGTTCTGTAGCTTCGCTGAACAGGTCTACACTCCGCTGAAAGGACCGTCTGTTTCTTCCAGGCTCCTGGCTTGAGTGTGTCCATCTGCAACTCCTGGTTCTCATCCACATCCTCCTCCGGCGCATCCTGAGACCCATCGGACCGGTCGATGACGGGCTCCAACATCTCAACCCGGGTGTCGTGTCGAAGAAGGGTGCTTCTGTATTTGGGGTGTGCAGCACTTCTGTAGCTCCCAGGTCTGTGCTTGAAGAACTGAGTAGTTCCTTTCTCTGAGGAACGAAACAAGAGAGAGAGAGAGAGAGAGGAGAGAGCGACGTCTGTCGCCAGTGTCCCGACTTGCTAAGCCTTCTAAGCCTTCGGAAGTGGCCAACAACTGAAGGAATCACTGAAGGAATCCCTTCCCTGATGCCTTCAAATCACCGCCACCGCCACCCGCCCTCCAGGCCCTCCGCGCGTGCGGGACAGTCATGGGAAGCAGCGGATCCGCAGCGCCTGGCCGGCGGAAGAACCGGGAGCACGTCCCAAGCTTGGAGCACTCCAATCTCGACCTCAATCCGAGTGCTTAGGGTAGAGGGGGTAGGGTAGGGCTCACCACCCGGTGCAGCCGAGAAATGCCTGATCATTCAAGTCATTTTCTCTGAAGAGCTTGGAGTTTGGAATTTTCGGGTGAACCACACCCCTGCAAATCATGCGGAGAAGTGGACAGCTCACAAGATTTCACTGCCGAAGGCATAGAGATGCTAAAGCCTGTTTGGTTGGGACTCCTGCGAATATAGAAAAGAGCTCTGCATCTCCTGGAGAGGAAAAGAAGCATGGGCAGCAATCCCAAATCTTGCATGGTATCGGACAAAACATATGAAGTGTGTGATTATCAGTGATCCCGGTGCAATGCGAAAACGAATATGCCAGCATGCAAACTAACCAATTACTGAGTACCCTGGTACCCCGGTCCATCTTCCCCATTCTCCCGGCCGGTGGATGGCAAGGCATCTGAGGGAGGAGTTCCAA
Organism: Durusdinium trenchii; assembly: GCA_963970005.1. Taxonomy (NCBI): domain Eukaryota; class Dinophyceae; order Suessiales; family Symbiodiniaceae; genus Durusdinium; species Durusdinium trenchii. Next base: position 800,572 of record CAXAMN010021917.1, read on the forward strand.
GACTCTTCATCCACGATGCAATGTCTGAGAAAGGAGGAGGAGGAAGAGGAGCAGCTCCTACCGCCGTGAACACGACCCATCGGTGGACCGAACAAGTCTGCCATAGCTTGGCGACCGGGCCTTTGAGACCTCTCTGGGCCTCTGTCCCTATTAGGTTGGAGGCCATCGCGTTCGTAGGTTGGAGGCCATCGCTCCTAGGTTGACCAGTTTCTTTCGGGACCATGGTTTCTGTCCACTGCATTCCACGCAGCAAGCCGCCACACCGATAGGTTCAAGTGCAGTTCGTGGTTGTGACTCTGTAGCAATGGACAATTGCCTACAAAAGCATCCAATGGTTCCGACCCGCCCACACTGGGATTCACTTAGCACAAAGGCGTGAGAAATCCTGGCAGACTTCTTCTGGAGTCAGCCACAGATTGAAATTGCATGAAATTACAATGTGTTTCATGGTTGCAAGAATTTCAGGAAGATGGTTCTATGTCTTCTAAACATGAAGCAAACAGCTGCGTCTCAGAGATTGAAATCTGCTACCAGCTACCACCTCCACATTGGTGAAAACTCCAAATGTCATCAAATTTCATCCTCTCAGATATAGGGAATGGCCTGCATGAGCTCCCACTTGTGATTGCCAGAGCTGGAGTTGCTGCTGCGCCTTCCACGGAAGAGACGGGTTTCCCTACACTCCACGAGCAGGCAGACCACCAGAGGCTCGATGCTCCGATGCTCGATGGAGTCTCTGGAATCCATCATCACTTGTGACTTGTGAGGTCCTTTTTGGTTGTGCATGGGCTCGTGACGATTGTTGAGACTGATGATCTGATTGATTGGGCTTGTGAGGAATATGGGACATCGCAAAGAGCGTGTAACTGTGTTCCCATTCTCTTCTGATAGGCATGGGGTCTCCCTTCAGAAGGCAACATCCATGCTCTGGTAAGCAGCTTCTACGCATTGATTGTTCAAAACACTGGAGGCAACGGGGCTGCGAAACGGCCTGCAGCATGGCCATTGCCTGGGCCTCAATCATGGATGGGCAATGCTGGAGTGGACAAACAGAATGTCTAACCCCAAGAAAAGAAATGTGGAAGGGAGGGTCGATGGCATGGGTCGACGCGCTTCATGATTCCAACCAACTTTGGGGCCCCCAAAGTAGCCGAAAAAACACACCCGAAAACGACGGCCAGACGATAGGAGTTCGGTGATACTGTACCATCATCACAGTCACAAGTTGGTCACAAACGATGTCCACAGGCTGGGACCCACTCCCGACAGCCGTGGGTGTCTCCTTCTTGAAGTGCGGCCACGCGTTTCTCCATCTTGAAGTGCAGCTTGAAACCCGAATTCCGCTGAGACAGGGATGAAAAACGCTTTGCAAACATCTCTTTTGGTAAACACACACACCTCTCCCTCAAACACCTTGTCTATTTTCGGAGAAATCAAACCGTGGACCCAGGAGACGGTGAGTCAGGAAGCCTTCGAGGGAAGAGTCACGTCGATTGGGTCACACCGAGTCACACCAGTCGATGAAAAGGGGGGTTTCAGGGGGTCACACCAGAATCGTTTCAGGGGTCACACCATGGGTTGCTTTCGTCATACTTCATCTGCCAGTCCACTCCAAGCCCTCCAAGCCCTCCAAGCCCACCCTCGGTGCCCGCGCGGAGACATCTGGCAGACCGAGTCCGTCGAAACCTGCTCCGTGCCGCGCCGGACGGCCGCGAGGTCGTTCCCCGAACAAAAGACCGAAAGATCAACACATGCCAACCAACAAAACAAGAAGAACTGCCAAACCAAAACTGCCAACACATGCCAACCACACTTCATGCGACATTCCAAAACAAAAAAAAAACTCGACAAACAACACATGCGACACACTCGGGAGCCCTTTCTGAAAAAGGCATGTTCACTCTTCCGGGAGTCCTGTTCACTCACCCTGGTCCATGCACTTTGGATCGAAACAAAACCAGACTGGTGCGACGCGTAGGGAACGAAACAAGAGCCTCCACTCTTGAGTCTTTTGGATCCAGGGAATCCATTCCTTCAATTTCCTTCACTCCGTTCAAGCCGCACCAGTCAGAAAAAGCTGTTCATCCGCGTTTGGTTTTAAGATGTTTGTTTGCTTCCCCGCTTGCCTGGCGTTCGCAGGTGGCGCTCGAAGGGCATCTGGGCGACCGGTGCCAAAGGCGCTGGGACCCCTCAAAACCAGGTGTGCACCAGCGGGAGTAGACACCAGCTTGATGTTTGTGGGTTAGATGAGCGAAAGTGTGACAAGCAGCTACAACCAAGCCAATTTAAATGTCAGTCCCAAGTCAGTGAGGACATCGTCTCTGTTGAAGAGTTCCGTAGGTGGGGACGTTTGGAAATTCCTGTTCTAACACACACTGTTTTACAGTGTTTTTTCTGTCTGTAGCTGATAGTCAGAGACCAACAGACTCTGACTATGTACCCATTCCAACTCCACCTTGAGTAAGTGCACGTTCAAGCTTTTCTGGACCGCAATCTCCTGGGGGCCAAATCCCATGTGAATTGCTAATACCTGTATATCAATAGCGGAACGCGGGAACCGTTTGATCGCTTCTTTTTGGGGTTCCCGTTTGATCGCTTCTCTTGGACCTACTGATCAGCATCCGTTCGCCTGACTTCCCATGCTCGCATTCAAGGACTCCATCTTGGCCATACAGTCCGCATGGACCAGCCTCAAGCGATCCGAAAACGCGCACGTAGGGTGAGAGAGCCGAAACGGGTTGAGAGGGTGCAGAAAGTGGCAGAAAGTGCGTAAACATCACCTTGGGAAGACCAAACATTTACATCTATTGGCATGAAGCGTTGCAAGAAGTTTCTTCTTTTGAGGAGAAATTAAGGAACCCCCTACTACATCCTACTCCTACTCCTACTCCGACTCCAACGTCGACTCCGACTCCTACTCCGACTCCGACTCCGACTCCTACTACTCCTACTCCTACTCCTACTCCTACTGCTCCTACTCCTACTGCTACTGCTCCTACTCCTACTCCTACTTCTACTACTACTACTACTACTACTACTACTACTACTACGACTACCACCACCACCACCACCACCACCACCACGACCACTCCTACTGCGACTACGACTACGACTACGACTACCACCACTACCACCACTACTACCACTACTACCACTACTACCACTACTATCACTACTACCACTACCCGTACCGCTACTACCCCTAAACAATCAGAGGCATGAACTCAAGCATAGGATTGACTGACCCTCTATGTCTGCTCATTTCCAGGATCGTGTATTTGGGTCGGTCCATTGCGGACCTGGGCCTCCCACAGCTACGAGACCCCGCGGCGACGGTGCTCTCAGGGACCCCCCACTGCTTCGCCACGGAGATCAGCGAGGCGGCCTCCCGCGCGTCGGCGGGGGGGCGGCCGTCACCGGACGGACTCCGATTGGGTCCGGCCAGCGACTGGATCACTCATGGCCTCCATGTTTCAGGTCAAAGAGTTGCCAGCTACTGACGGGCCCAACACAAAACTGAGGACAACTCGCACGTTTTGCGGTGCGCCTGCATGATGTGGTCTGTGCTGAAGTGGCTTTGAGCACTTTGCTCCTGGGCGATGGTGCAGATCAGGGTAGCAAACAACCATATCGATTTGCACAAATCTCGTCCGGTCGGGCAGCTCAAATGGGAGATAGACGCAATTCTCCGAAGACACAAGTGACTTGGCCTAGAATCGGTAACTGAGCACCCACGCTGGCACAGGTCTGCTGATGTCTTGGACAAATTCTCATGAACTATCCCACCATTTCCAGAAAGGTCCACGCGTGCACCGGTCACGCGTACTCCCACTAGCGCTCGGGTCATGTGTGCTCGGGCGGCTCACCCGCGGTCCGCCTGCAGCAGCTGCTGCAGTTTCCCCAAGATGTTCGCAAGCTCCGCCTCGTTGTCCCTGCGCGAGGTAGTGGTGTGAAAGGAGAGGCTGAAAGGCAACCCAGCGGAGCTGTTCCAACCCAGGAGGAAAATCCTGGACTGCTGACCATTGGAGCTCGGACACAAAAGGCCATATACAGGTCTATACAGTCTATAGAAACCCGCTTTGAGAGTTGGACTCTCCAAATTAGAAGGGCGCTGGGGACTGTGGTAGTTTATTTTTCTATCAGATGTTTCTCAGATGTTTCTACCTCATTTTATGCTTATGACAATACCAAATTATCTATCATACATTTTTATTGATATCAATGTTTGAATTTTGTACAATCGTCTGTGACAGGATCCATGATTATAATGTAATTCGTCACATTTTGATATAACAATGTTTCTAATAAACCGTCCATACTCTGTAGAATTTTGTTTGACTGCAAAATGCCGTCGCTGAGGGCGTCCGCCAAAGAACGTGCCTGACCGGCGCATGTGTTCTGTGAAGCCCGACCGTTCCAGTTTTTGGCTCGCTCCGTCTCTGGCTCTTCCAACCTTGCCTCGCTCCTTGCTTCGGCTTTCCTTTCTCCTTACCGTTTGCATCTTTTCCTTTTGACTTGGAAAACCCTTCTTGCCTGTCTCCTTTCTAGTCCACTTCCATAGGCGTGGCCTCATCTGTACTTGCGACCTGGTGGGCAAAGCCAAGTCCCGCGGGGGACAAAGTCGTTGTTAAAGGTCAACATAACGTCGCAACAGCTTACCCGTCGCGCGGCAGGGAGAGGATCACCTCCATCGGGACCCACAAGCGGCAAAGGTGGAATCTGCGGCACAAACAGTGACACACCTGCGCTTTCGTTCCACTTCTTGATCGCCTCGTCAGCCTCCGTCCGCTCTACTTGTGAGTCCAAGTGAGGAAGTAGCTGGCCCAGGAAAGCTTCCAGCGTCTCCTTGCCACAATCTCTATCTACTACTGGAGCGGCGAAGCCAGGTTGCGGCCAAGCCTCGTCAAAGTACGGATGGCATCCCTTCTTGCATGTCAGGCACCGTCTGCCATGCCCTTCAAGTGGTCCGAGCAGAGCCAAACTACGGTCCAAACAACATAAACCCACGCGTCACATAACCCTGCTTGCCGTCGAAAAAGCTGCGGCTTGGCACAAAAAAAACACCAACCGTGCCTAGCGCCCGTCAACAATGCTGAGCTGACGAGAGCTTCCAAGGCCAACCACTCCACGCATCGAACCTCAGGCTGTAGCTAATGACAATGGCTTAAACCCCAGTGCATTCGCCTCAAGTCCACAGACATTCTAGCCCTCTGTTATGCTGCATCGGTCTAGAATCAGAAGTTTCTAGAGCAATTTTTTCAAGAAAACGCCAAGTGAAGCGCTGTTTCCGCTCTCATTGTGTCCGAAGTGTTCAGATTGTCAAGACTACGGGCTGACGGAAGCAGCTGCAGGGTGTGCCCTGCACTGCGCTGTAAGATCTGCCTCGGCTCATCCTGACACATTGCGTCACCCTCACTCAGAAGGGAGAGTTCAGGGACTCACGGGTGGCATCATCAATCCATGGCTGTAGGCGTTGCTTCATGTGCGTTGGACATGCCTGCAAAACTGATGCCACCGTTGCATCGTCTGCATATGCGTGGCCTGAAATCCACTCATACTCAGCCACTATAGCTTCATCTTGCGGCAGCTGTTCACTCAGAGTCTCTCCTTCTGCAAATTGGACCCTTGACAACTGCGTCAACACTGCCAAACTTCTGGCACGGGTGGCTGGCTGCATCTCCTTCAACAACACCTGCCACGCTGCAAATCCATTCCTGAGGATAAATCCTTTTTCAAGCTCGTTCTTGATGCTAAAGGGTTGAATTTAACAAAATGCCAAATGTTTAACTGTTCTTCGGTTATTCCTTCAGGCTCATTATTTAGTATGGCCATTGTCTTCATACATCCAGTACAAACATTAAGACTACAAACTACCTTCACAATGTCGTCCAAAAATAGTGAATTTACTTTTATATGAATATGTGTTCTTTATTAACCCTACAACTCCTGCAATTCAGTTAACCCTTGGCGCTGATAAATTTGTCTCCTTTATTAAGATTCAATGTAAAGCCAAAAAAACCGCAGTGGCAATACAATGATGTTTAGTCTTCTCTTTTTGAGCCATTGAGTACTATGTCCTTCTTTAGCAAAACCAAAAAAGACAGCAACAGAATCCTGAGACTTGAACTGGCATTCTTTGGTTCTTTGTTTGCTGGGTGACTCGATGATGATGTCAGACAGACAGCAGCCGTGCTACGGTAGGCGCCGCCGTGTTTTTTTGCCTTCTTACTGTAGCACAAGCAAGCAACAGCCAACCAACACTAACATTAAGACAATAATGAGATAGTAGTACAAGATAGCAGTACAATATATATATATATACAGGTAGAAATGCGTACTGTAGTCACCTGTTCTGAACTAGGCCTGGGCCCTGTTCTGGTTTCTCCATATTTCTGTTCCTTCACTCTTGGCTCAGACGGCTTCCAACTCCTTCAACTCCTGGTGTCTTCACCCCTTCAGATCCGAAATCACCACGTCTTCAGATCCAGCGGGCGCACGAGGACGCACCAACACGAGGACGCGGGCGGGCTCGAAAGCATGGCACCACAGTCTCTCAGTCTCTCAGCATGGCCCCCGCATCGTTCCGGCAGAGTGCGCACATGCACACTGGCAATGCGGCAAGTTGCCCAAATAAATTCAGGTGGTATAGAATGGTGTCCTTCAGGTGCAAAAGAAGTGGGTTTCTCGTGTGTCACTCTTCAGACGTTTCTTATTTGCCAGGACTGTCACCTGGCTTGCCCTGCACCAGTTGGTAATGACCTTGGTGATGACCTTGGCCCTTGGATCTCCATCAAACATCCCCAAACAAATGCTTCAAATACCTCCACTCAAAAGCCTCCATGTCCGTCGGAATTCCCGTGCCTGGCGCTCTTGAACCTCAGTGATCTCAGGCGTGAAGGAACAATTGAAAAGTTGAAACCAAGGAAACTCCGAACCCAAGGGCTTCCGGCGCTTCTCAAGAAGCCCGGCACAACGTGGCACAACCCGGCAAAACGCATCTCACAAGATGACTTCGGGGCCCTCGTGTTCATGTAAAAGACCGTGCAAGAGAGAGCGCGAGAGAGAGAGAGAGACAGACAGACGGACAGACAGACAGACAGACGGACAGACAGACAGACAGACGGACAGACGGACAGACGGACAGACGGACCGACGGACAGACGGACAGACGGACAGACGGACAGACGGACAGACGCAGGCAGGCAGGCAGGCAGACAACCAGCCAGCCAGCCAGCCAGGCAGGCAGGCAGACAGACAGGCAGACAACCAGCCAGCCAGCCAGCCAGGCAGGCAGGCAGACAGACAGACAGATACAAAGACACACAGACACACAGACACACAGACACACAGAGACATGCATCGTTCCCTGATCCTTGATTTTCCCCAGATAGAAAACGATCCTGGCGCCATGTTTGGTTTGGGAACACCGACGTCGTGGACGTGGTTTCAACGGGCAGAAAAGCCCAGAGTGGAGCCACCCCACGCGAGAATCGGAAGCCGCCCAGAAAAGCTCCAGCTTCAGTTCGCAGGAATGTTTGGTGTTTGGAAGAGGAATTATAAGAATCGCACACTGCACAGGTCATGAGGTTTTTTGACTCTTGTGGATTCTTTTGGATTCTGTTGACACATGACGAAACACCATGGCACAGTCGTGTTCGTGCCCGCGCTGTGTTCCCCCCTTTCCGATCGAAGTCAGCCCGCTGCAAGCGCACAGGCCATTAGGAAGGCACCGCCGCAGCAACTGTGAAGCACCAAGTGGCACACTGTTTACGCAGCAATGGTTTCATGGACATCGAGCGAACACCTGTGTAATAATGTGTGTGTGTATACTGCCCCAAGACAAATACGAGAACACGCTCTTCAGCGGCTACCAATGTCACTGTCATTGGCGCAAAATCCATCCTGGGCCCCTCAAATCGAGGATCCCGGCTGTAGCAGTGAGTGAAGCCTCGGAAGACGCGGGTATCTAAAATATCTCAAAACATGTATGATAAAACCTGAAAATATGTGGCAATTGTGAGGTCCGGCATTTCCATGAGTTCCTTGTGCTTCACGCCCTTCATTCCCCTTTCATTGTGAGTGCATGTCCAGTTTTCCCCAGCTTTCCAAGATTTCAAGAAGGAACCTTCCCAAGCACCCAAGCGTCAATCTACCTTGTTGGGGTTCCGGGGCTTTCCCGTCCCAGGTCTCTGATCCTGGGCTCCCGGGCTCCTGAAGCTCCCGAACCGAGAATGGGATCAGAAACTTCTGCGCTTTGTCTCCCTGTGGGATCAGGACGAAGAAACCCGGGTGAAGAAAAACACCCACCCGCGGTGGAAAAGACGCTGGAGACTGGCCAGTCTCGAGAACTTGGGGGGAAAGGGGGGAGAAACTCTCGGAGTGAAGAAATGGGTCACCTTCCCTCGCGGGTAGGGGCGCAGAAGAACAGAAGTTCGGCCGGTGGTGACTCGTTTTCGTCGTGAGAAAGGGTCCACTGGAATCATGCTGAGGTGGTCGAACAGCTGAATCAATGCTCCAAAAAGAGCTGCCCGGCAGCTAGGGCCCACTTGAGCCGATCAAACACAAGCCACGCGGCTTGTGTTAACTGCAACTTGGAGGATCCTTTGGAACGTCCGCCCAACAGAAAGGTCTGGGAGAGAGAGGCCATATCCAAGGCTGTTCGTGCCTTTCGCGACAAATGTTGTGCTGCTTCATGAGGCATCTGTCTTTTCTAGGAGCTTTGGAGGGGCCCTCCCATTTTGCCTTCAATCGTAAGCAAATGTGGTTTCTCCTCCTGCCAGTGTTTCCCTTGCCAACTCAGCCCCCACCCGCTTTAGGATCCACACCATCTACCCCCCAACCCCCACAACCAGGCCGGCCTCTGATGCGATGTTCCAGTCGCTCAACTGCTCCGAAGGAGGCCTTGGGAGTCCGGGAAAATCGAGGTTTGGTACTTGGTCTTTTGAAGGGTTCTTGGAGGCAGTCAGAGGGGAAGGGGTGATCACCTTCATGAGCCACCAGGGCGTACCGCCGCCGACCCGCATCTTCTGCATCACCATATCCTCCAGAAATATATAGCACCAATAAGAATTCACATGTTTGGGCCGCATCAGAAGCTACTTGGAGCTGCTTCCGGAGGTCGATGTTGGATCATGTTTGATCAATGTTGGATCAAAGTCTGCGACGATCAAATAACAAAAACATCGCAAATGACATCAAACTACAGTGTTCTTGCTAATGTTGAATGCAACTATCACTGTTAGCAACATCACCGCATAAATAACGATGTTTTTGGCGCCAAACATGTAGAAACATAAAAATAAAAACAAAAAACAGTGCGTTTGCATCCCACGGCAAGAAACATAAACGTATATAAATACCGCCTCTTTGCTTGCTGAAGATCAAAAACATCCATGTTTTGCGTCCCTAATACAATTCAATAACGACTACGTACTAAATACTGTGTCTTTTTGCAGGGTTGCATGGCCTGTGCGCCAAGAACATGCTGTAGAAGAGATCCACGCGCACAAGGCACAACAACAACAGCAGCAGCAGCAGCAACAACAACAACAACGGCAACAACAACCCTGATGGCATCGCTGGTTTGCGAAGCTCGACAATCTAAACACAGTTGCATTCGAATGATCCATGGGTGGTCACCTCTGGTGGGGGCTAGTCATGTTCCTGTGCGTTTTTGGGGTTCGCTAATCAATCGCTAAATCTCTACATTCACATTGGTACAAAGCCGAAGCGATAGGCGGCCTCAGACCAAACTGAGTCGCTGAACTTGAATCCCGGACATTGAATTCCTGGTTTTTCGAAACGACCCTTGTCTCGTTCATCGAAAGCAATACAGAATTACTGCTTGAGACTGAAACCATGAGTCAAGAACAAGTATGGATCTGTGGGTTCAAAGGTGTAAGAGATTCGGTCCATCAACAAGATTGACCGGAAATTGCTGGGTTTGGAAATGCTAGCTGCTAGTTCAGACATCGAATCGAAGCCTTTCAGTAGCACTCTTGTACATCCAAAGACTGAGGTAAATATGCAATCAAATGACTCTGGCAGCCTGCAAAAACTGTTGGCAAGGATGAAGCACTAATTTGTTTCATAGGTTTCTGCTGTGTTAGAACGAGGTCTGTGGGTCCTGAGTCCTGAGCTACAGAGTCCAGATCAGGTGGCAAGCCATCCATCTTTTGGCATTTCGCACCCCACTTACACCAATCACTTCAAGAAACTTTCTTACAACTGCAGGAAAAGTAAGGAGAACCAAGCTAGTCGTATAACTAGTTCGCCCATGCCAACAAACAGCCACGTAAAACGAACGTCTACAAAAACCATCACGGACTCTGGCGAAACTCGTGACGGTCGCCGAGGGGCAGTGGCGAGGCCCATGTGCTGGGAGCCGCAGAACTGGTCCAAGCATCTTGACTAAGATCCTGTGAGGGGAGGCCATCGCTACTAGGTTGGAGGCCATCGCTACTAGGATGGAGCCATCACTATTAGAAACAAAAACCAAGAAAAGGAAGGTTGCAAACACTAGTGACGAATGAGGAACCGGTTTTTCGGTCAGGGTCTGTGTGGCCGTTTGGCTTTTCCCGGATGCATAGCGTAACAGGATGAAGTGTGGAGGATGATTTTGCTGCGCAGGTGCAGCGCTTTTTGGGAGCGTCTAGAGGTGGTATGTTTGAGGTGTTGGGTGTGGCTGTGACATTGGAATCTGGACAAGACTCAGCTAAAGTGGCGACTGGATGTGAGTCAGCTCAGAACGTGCCGAAGTCATTCCAAACGTGTGGCGCGGTGCAAGCTTTGCTGAAGACATGAAGATGTCATGTCATCACTTTTCGTGGTAGGCGCAGTACTTTGTGCATGTTGGAGGTGTCGAAGTTGAATTCGTGGCAGGCGCAGGGAATCGTGTGGTTCCGATGTTTGGTGGAGGTGAATGTTGCTGTGACTGTGACATTGGGATTGGTGTGTCTGCGGGTGTGGCTTTAAGGGGCTGGGATTGCGAAACTGCTTGGTAAGGCTGCAGAATGTGTTTGCTCAAATGAAACTTCCCGCTTCACTTTTGAAGGAAGTCTCGTACGAAACGCTCGTTTTGCAGACTTGATGCGTGACTTTTGGAGGAAGTCTCGCACAAAATGCTTGTTTTGGAGACTTCATGCGTGAGTGTCCCACAAGAGTATCCTACAAGAGTGTCCTGCGTTCGTGGGTTCCATCTTTTTTTTTCCAGGTATCAAAGCCACGAAAGAAGAAAAAAGAGAAGAACGAAAAACAACTGGAACTCTATGGTCTAGACTCCTGGAGTCAAAGTCGTGCACCTGGATGCCTCAAAGCGTCAGTTCGTTTCCGTTCAGCTTCCAGTCCAGCCTTGCCCTCGATGGACGCTGAGGTGATCTGCGAGGAGCCTCGATCCGATGCGCCGCGAAACCGGCGTCACCCTGCCCTCGGTCCCTTCAGATCGGGACATCACCAATCAGATCGATCAGGCGAACTCATCCAATCAGATGGATCCGATCTCACCAGTTGGATCGGACAGCAGCTGTGGTCGGGGCCCCCCCCAAGTTCGCGCACCTCGAAACCAAACCGAACTCGACCTCCACCGTTCGACGACTTCGGCCGAGGCACCGTTCGAGCCGCTGGAGTCCTGCCGGTTCCAATCGTCGGCATCGCCACTGTTGATGCCAGACGACTTCCCAGAATGGCTGCCCTCGGTCGCGAGGTGGTCAGAGCCGGTCGCTTCGCGGAGAGGCGAGAGGTGAGGGCCGAGCGGGGGACCCAGGCGGCCGCGGTTGAACTAGTCTGGCAACGCGGTGATTCCTGGTGCGGTTGGGTTCCTCCTCACTTAGACACGATCTTTACAGCTGGAGGTTGGCCTCATTCTGATATCTGAACAGTGTCTTCCCATCTTCTCTGTGATAAAGGCTGTATGATGCGCTCATCATGTCCTCGAAACGGCTTGCATCAAAACTTGCAGTCATCGGCTTGGCACCATCAGAACACCTGCCAGAATCACGCTTCCCCCCCCCCGCTCCGCGCCGAACTCTGCGCCCAACCACACCGCATGGGCGGTTCGCGCTCTCCGGCTTCGGGTTCTGAGGCGCCGGACTTGCGAGCTTCCACCCGTCTGGGTGGATCCGCTCGAAGAACCGACCTGGGAGACCTGGGAGACCGACCCGGTTCACCGAGTCGGTGCTCGGTTCTCGACACCGACCCAACAGAGCAACGGTCCCCCTTCGGTCGGGGTGGCGCCGGTTCTGGAAAAAGGACTGGATGATGCACAGGGCTGTCATGAGAGCAAGTTTCGAAGTTCTCTGAATTCCGAGAGCCTTCGCGGTGACGCTCTTTACTTGCTTCGTGCCCCCCCTTACTACCTCAGGGATCACTCCGGTCACGCGAGGGCCAAGGACCGGTGCCGAGTTCACCGGTCGTGCCGAACACCGAAGACCGAACCTCTTACGGATCCCTATGGAGCCACTGCCACCGAACCTCAGGTTCGGTGATTGGACCCTCCTCTGGCGCCGCCTACATCAATAGTCTCCTTCCTCAATTAAGGTATTTAATTAGAACTGTAATTACTAGCTTCTTGTTACTACTAGTAAGGCACCTGTTACTACTAGCGTGGCACTTGTTCCTAGTAGCTTATAGCATGGCCGTGGATCCGGACTTGATCGAAAGAACGACGAACGACGAACCTACGGAATCGAGGCGTGTCCAGGCCTGCGCCTTGTTCTCGATCGAAGGGCCTGGTTGGGGCACGCAGAGCGACGAAAGGGTGTTTCGATGAAGGACTTCTTCCTGGCTGATTTAAAGGAAGAAATCAAGTGCCATCCAAACCCACTGGCAACCGGAAGACCAAACCCTCGGAGGCTCCCAAGAAAATCAGACCAATCCCCCATCACCCCTCCATCGGGTCCGTTGCATCGCTCGCCAGGCTGTAGCGCTTTGCACATCCTCCGAGAAACCCCGCCTCCCACGTCGTGGCCAACCTTGGGCTCCTCTTCATCATTCTCCTCTTCGCGGTCGGTTGGAGGCCGGTTGGAGGCCATCGCTATAGTAGGTTGGAGGCCGTCTGGATTGGGTCACTCCCGGGGGAGAAGCAAACTCGACGGCCCAACGGCCGCGCTCTACTCGATCGGCCATGGAATGTGGAATGTGGGGGTTCGTGATGCAAAAATAAACAAACATGCTCAAGCTAGGTGAGTTCCAAACCGGCACACATCAATGTGCCTTCTTCAACGGCATCCAAAGCTGTAGTTTTCCCCGCACACAGACACACCATGCTTAGAAAGGAAGATTCCAGACCCAAAGCAAGCACCCTCGCGGCCTCGACCTCATCGTTATCGCCACTTGGTTGGTACTTCTGCCTGAAGCAATCGCTGTCGTTGTTCCTTTGCTCCCCCTCTATTGCCTGGCCAAAACTCAACCCCCCGAATCTCTTTCACACCGAAGGTACCCAGAAACCTTTGTAGAATGGAAAGTCGATGAAATCATCCCGTTTTCCTGGTCCAAATCATTTGCTTCGTAGCCGCCACCATCACCACAAAGACATTTTAAAAATAAAAAAATTTTAAACGTGGCACACAGACCTCAACCTGGGCTGAGTTTGGGGCACGGAGACTTCAACTCCATCAATCTTGTGAATCGAGCCCTGCGGCACGTGTGCGGTATGCGGGACGGGGGTAATGGCGTGACTCATCTAGGGAAAGGAGGGGGCATGGCGGGGCTATGGGGTGCTTGGTAGTGGCAAGTTGTCCTTAAAGAATTCTCTGAAGAATCAAGCAATTGGTCGGTCGAGCCAAACTGTTCGATTCACAATGCTGAACTGCTGAACCAACTCTTCAGTCTTTTTGCCCCCAACCCCCGCGCCTGAAGAAGCACCTAGGCAAAGTCAATGAGATGGCACTCCGTAAATCAAAAGTCCAGTCTTGCGTCCACTTAGCATTGACCATCCTATGACTGTAGTAAAGACCACACCTCAAAGTGGGAGTCTCAGATCCGTGGGAAGACTTTGTAAATGGAACTGAACCTAACCTCAGTCAGCCAGCCTAGCTTTGGTCTGCCGCTACCAGTAGAGGTGTCCTTCCTCATCCTTTCAGTTTCCTTTGATATACTGTGATGTCATCCAATGTTGCCTTCCCGGGCTGAAGGCACCTGTGGGTTCCTCATGTCCCATCTCACCATGACTGCCAGTAGGGGATGTTCCCTCCAGTCTTCCTACTCGTGTGTTCATTTCCCCCCAAGTTCACATCACCTTCCTCGAAACAAAGATGACTGATTCTAGATTCCACTAATTTAAACCCCCTAACTTAAAATGTCCACTAAAACTAAAACTTAATGTTTACTATAACCAAAAACGTCCACTAACCTAAAACCCCCCTAAACCCCCCCTCCTTCCAGTCGTTTGGCCGGCCCACTTGATCCACCGCCGCAGGATCCTGCATGACCACCAGGCCAAAGTTGCCTGTCAAAATGCCGGGTCAACTGTTGGGCCTCCAAAATGGAGGATCCAACGCCTCAATCCCTGTCGCACAGTGGCCCGGAAGTTCCGTGGCCCGACCAAAGAGGAAGGTGGCACGTGTTCCGTTCACACTCGCCGGACAAAAGCGAGTATAGGGAGATGACTGGGGCGCATGGTCCAACAAGAGATGACGAAAAGAAACACGAGATTGAAGAAAATCCCGTGATACATGACCAGCTGCTTCCTCTTCCTAGCCGGTCCTAGCCTTTCGTTTGGACCATTCCCCCCCCAGCAGGATGTCTCCTGGTCGAGTCCTGGCAGTCTGCCCGGTGTTCGGCAAGGGCTTCACCTGGCAAGCCGTTTCTGACGGCAGGAATTGGGACAAAAGCATCTGGGGAAAAATTCGACAACTCCACCACCACCATAACCATCATGCTTCTATGAGTGAAGTGATATGTCAATCCCCCGGTTTGGACCAGGGGTGACTTCTTCGCGAGACGGATAGGCTGCGGCAGCCTATCCGTAGATGGCGAGGAGACGGATCCAAAGAGTCCAGGACAATCGGACGAAGCCGAAGAGTCCAGGCATGGTCTGACCGGTCTGTGACCGGTCAGACAGTCCTTCGGATCACCTTCCTGGCGAAGGTGAGGTCGTGAAATGTGCACTTGGCACAGAGGCGCCAAAAGAGAACCGGGTTCGGCTTCCGGCCTTTCGATTCCATCGAAGGCCGGTCGTGGAAAGCCATTTGTTTCGTCTTTCCAGCCGCGGAAGGGGCGAAGCAAGCGCGAAATCAGCCAACACAGGGGGTGGAACTAATTTTGCGGCTACAACACGCGGTAGATTCAAAAGCATCTTGCGGTTTCCCAACACTCTCGTCACCCCTTCCGCAAAATGTTCAAGTGCTTCGAAGGCAAGAAACCATTTCACCAAGAGTTTCTGGTCCTCTTCTTGTTCTTTTCTGTTCTGGCTCTCCCCTTATGCTCTTCTTGTTATTGCGGTACTGTACTTGTCTTTGCTTTTTGACAATGTTGAAAAAAAAAATGTATTCTATTTCAGGAAGCCTGGGGTGTGCTGAAATATTAAGTTCAAGATCAGGCATCAGGATAGTCAGTTGCCGCAGCAAAGAATGAAACAACCTGGGGAAGGCCTTGTCCTTTTTGTGTTGAATGTTGCAGTGCTGTGCAACCACCAGGTCTAGAAGCATGCTATTCCAGTAGCAAGACCAAGCACTTGGTATGTTGCTCTCGTTTTGCATCAGCTTCCTGCGGCTTGTGGTTGTGGTTTTGCAGCTGGGTTTGGAAAGACCTTGGATGAGCTGCTGGCCTGTGCCTGCCACCATCTCACTCCAGACAGTGCACGCCTGGTGGGTGTATAGCTTGCGTGGAGGGGCGCATGAATTGATCCGTCTTGTTACTTATTGATTATTTTACGTCTGTCCAATCTCTTCAGCCTTGCTTGGTGAGACAAGACTCCAACAGATCTAAGGACGTCCCATCATCGATCACCATTCTTGACGTCCCATCACCTTCAGACGCATGGTCGGGACAGAAAAGCCATGCCTCTTGTCGTGCGTGTGCTAGAACAGCTGAGTTTGCACACTTCTCTGAGCCAAGAGATATATAAGCCTTCTATATACACCTTGGAAGCCTGCTAAACCTCATAAACCTTCAAGGCCTTGTGAACTTTGTGAACTGTGAACCTTTTGAACTGTTCAACATTCTACATATAGACCCTATGCACAATTGAACGGTTAGAATGTCAATGTTCCAAAATGTTCTTGTTTAAGTAACATATCAACAATGTTTTTTGTATACAGTATATAATGAGTTGAACTCACTTGATACTGTCCATGTTCATGGATGTTTGTCATCGTTGCAATTTACTGTATTTTTTTCGTTGAAGCAAACTGCCAGGTCTTACACTGCGCCTTGTGCCTTCAAGGCCCGAAGATGTTCTTGCTGCACCGGAAGGGGGTAGCTGCGGTAGCTGGACCGATTGGTCTAAACAAATGGTTTCGGCGGCGGAATCAAAGCGCGTGGCTGCATCTACAAGGAAGATGTTCACAAGTGGAGAAGGAAAAGGCAGAAAACAAAAACATGGGCGGAAACAGGGAACAGCAGAAGAAAGACAAGAGAGAGGCGCGAAATTAAAGGCGTCGCAGAACCTGGAGGCCAAGACCACAAGATGATTGAGTAAACCTTGGGTTTTACTTCTATACTTCTATTATCTTACATACACCCACTTCTATTTTCTGTGGAAAATCAGGCGTGTGGCCAGAGAAGTAAGACATAACAAGACATAAAACCACATCTCTTTGGTTGAACCCAAAATGCTTCCAATTGATCGTGGCTCCCTGAGATGGAGAGCGCATGCCTGGCCCCAGGTAGCTAGCTCGAAGAATCCCCAGGTAGCGCGACGGAGCGACCCATCGACTGCGCTCAGCGCTGCCATGTTCACCAAAACAATCCACATCTGGTACCCAAAGAACTCTCTATTCATGAATAGAGAAGCCAATCGAGATGCTCAGAAGCCGGTGGCTCCCAACAGGACTGAGTTGCTGCAGGCATCACACACTGAGGTGGGACACTCCAAAATGAAGTGGGTAAGGTCTTCAGGCACGCCACCCCAAGCTGCTCACAATACCAACCCACAAAACCATTGTTTTGCCCAAGCTTCTCCACGCCTTCGAGTGCGCCACACATACTTGTAGGACCTGCCAGGAACAAAAGACCGAAATAAATGGAGAATCAGAAGCAGTTTGTGCAATGGGTGAGCGCGTCAAGGAAACGACAGTGGTGTGGGAATCCACGCGTACCTGAAGTGATGAATAGAATAGACTTTATGGTGGTACCCCAAATAGATAGTGGCACGGTGTCCAATACCTTTTGAAGGGGTTCTAACTCTTCTATCCGATGAAGTCCAGACACTCCACCATGCACCACTCTCACGGTGCGAAGAGCGGACCACTTTGCGTAAGGCTTGGGATCGGCGAGGGTAGCGACAGAGGGATCGGTCTTCGCCTTCCAGGTGAGGGAAGCGACCCTCTTTCTTAAAGTAACATGGACGCTGACTCACATGGGTTGCTGGAAGTGTGTGTTCCTCTAGAAAACCCGGCTGTGTGTGTGTGTGTTCCGGAGACCAAAAGGGTTTGTCTTCCGCGCCAGAGCAGGTCGACCGGGACGAAAGGAACGTAGTCACCCCTCGAAACCTCCACCCGCGCTGGCAGTGGAACCTCCACCAATCCTGATCTCCAGGCCATCGTGTAGATGATCAGTGGCTTTACAATCCACAATATCAGGATATCAGGATGAAGTGGCTTTATGTAGATGATCTTGATCAATAAAACCCCAATATGAAGTGGCCTTACAATCCACATGTGGGGGGGCCGGAGGAGGGCACCACACAAAAGCACACACAGTGCCAAAAGCAACACGACACGTCACGACACGTTCTTCCGTGGGCCGCCGCCCCACCTTGCCATACTTCTGGTAGTGACCTCAGCGGTCAAGAGCTGCTTGAGAGAGACCCCGCCGAGCCCCGGTGGAGCCCATCGCCCCCTTGGAGCGCGGTGTGGCGCTTGGGTGTCGAGGGCCCCCTATCAGCAAGGGCGGTGTTCGGCAAGGGCCGCGTGCTGTTCCTATCAAAGCTGGGTTTTTTCTTGTGCTTCCTCAATAGAATGTCCACTGACTCTTCCTTCCTGGCGATAAAAATCTGGACAGTCTGCTAGATTCATGAAATCTCCAACATTGGTCTCAGAGCATCAGTGAGTTCCAGATTTTGGCAAGTGTGCTGACCGTTTCTGCTTCTCTATCTTCCTCTATATAGAGCAAGGGACTGGCAGGGATTCATGAGTTGCCCTTCGAACCACAGATTTCTGCCGTGCCCAGGAGTCTGAAATGAGAATTTAAGACCAAGAGAACAAAAGATCTTCGTCTGGGAAGCATGAAACTCATGAAACATGTCTCGTTGTGGCACATGGAAATCCAAACAGGCATGTATATAGAAGAAAAAGAAACCATTGAAACAGCTGAAGCCACCCATCCATCCAGTGTCAGCAATGGCAAATGTTAAATTTAAAAAAAAAAAAAGCCCGTTCTCATTGGCCCAGTTTGCCTGGTCACAAAGCTCAGGTAGTGTTCCAATCCGGTTTCACCAGCTTGGTTTTATCCAATCCGGTCCTCGACTGGGCTTCGACACCACACCCAAACATCGCCTGAAAACAGCGCCGGCATCGCCCGTCTCCCGAAGCCACCGCTGGCCCCCCATCGATCAGCTCAGCGGACTTTCCAGTGAGCTCTTTGAGCGGAAGCCCAGCTTGTTGATGCGGCGGACAATGAAGATGCACCTACCCGCTGTCACCGAAAAGGTATATTAAAAAAAAGGAAAGGAATAAAGGAACACCACGGACCAAAAGGTCTTCCGGTCTCATTCTTGTACCAAAAACGGGAACCCCAGGACTGGCCCATCCCAACATCCCATGGTCGTTGTCACAGTCGATGATGGATGTTTTTGAAGGGTTTGGAGCTTCGCCGGAAACCCCGAAAATCTTGAGCGTTTTGTTGTTTTCCTTGTTTTCACTCGTTTTCGATTCCTTTGGTTTGTTTTTCGGGAGGAGGGGGGAGAGAACCGAAGCCCAGTCCAGGCTCCAGGTTTTGCGTGGTCAAGGTGATGGAAACCCCTTTAAACCCTCTTTAAGGTGGCCCGAACTCGTGAGATGCATCTCTAGCATCTTCAGAACCGGTGGACCTCGGTGGGTCGAAACACATGGGTTTCCAAAACATCCGAGATCGGCTTGCTCAGCGGGAGCGTCACGAGACGGCACGTGGCCATGGGTGACGAGACATGGGTGACGTCTCGGAGAAGTGGAGAAGGCAAGACTTGACGGTGTAGATCGTGTGCATCGGGGGTGTTACAAGCCACATCCCGCATGTTCTGAATGAGATGACCAGTCGCCTCCTTTGGGCATCGGCTAGCGGCAGCCAAGGGTTCGGAAATTGAAATGCGAGTCAAACTGATTGCTCAAGTCTCAAAAAAAAAGAAGAAAACTCTCCATTAAGGAAGTTCTGCAAGACGTGATGTGCAAAGTCGGCGACACAAGTGCTCATCTCGCTCCTCGCTTGCTCATCTCCTCGCTTGCTCCTTCTCACGCGGTCAGCGACTTGCCGCGACCTGCGCCAACTCCTGGCCTGGGGTCTTCCGATCGCAACTCCTCCAAGTACCCACGCCTCGGTGGAGTCGGACGAGGTCGTTCCCAAAACAGGGAAGACCGCTGGTCCATTGGTCGCTCTGAACCGCGGCGCTGGGTGTAACAGCTACAATGCGCTTCGAGCTGAACGAAGCAGTGTGGTTTGTAGAGCAGTGTTCCTACAGGCTTACAAGAACATATCTTCATATATCTTCCATTCCGATGGACCTGAAGAGGACCTTCACACAAAAACGAGGTGAGTCCAGGATCGAGCTCCTATGATTTCTGCGTGAAGCAAGATGCCCCGGTCCGATCTTCAAGAAGCCATTGCTCCTCCATTCAGCATCTCGAAGGTCCGAGATTCGTGCGCTCCTCGGCCTCCGCCAAGCCTCCACCCAATCTGAGGCATCCCCGCAAAGTTTGCTTTGGCTTCAGCTTCTTTGCAAGGCGTCGGCGCTCCTCGGTACAGAACGAAGCTTTGGTCACTGGTAGTCAGTCACGACAGCGAACAAAAGGCCATGAACGACCACCAAGTTCAAAAACTACATGAGTTCACCCTCGGTGAATGATCCTATCTTCGACACTTAAGACATGAGACAATGAGATGATCCAGCTGTCTCCTGGTCCAACTGGTTCTGAATCTTTCCATTTGCTTGGCTTGCATCACTGATGGGACTGCCTGGCACAGTCCGGAGCACCAAAAACGAAGACGGACCCAGCAGCTGACAGATCCACCGGGGTCTCAGCAGCTGACAGGCGCGGCGGCTGGAGAGGCGCCACTGTCTAGAAACTTGGAGTTCGGGATGACTCCGGTTGATCAGACCTCCTGCACCACCAGATGATCCACCGCCCTCCCTCCCAAAAACAGAACAATCAGAAACAGCGTGCCATTCAGAGGGACATGTCTTCCACCCGTCTGGAGGGCTCGGTCGCTCACCTCGCCCAACCGCGAACAGCGGAACAGCGGAACAGACGGGCGCGTCAACGGGCGCGCCTTCGGCATCCTCGGGGAACTTGTCGCGGGGAATGGGTGCAGTCCTTCGCGGGTGGCCGGTGGCGAGTCGCAAGGCGGCGGAGGTGCCTCCAGATGTGCCGATGTGCGTACACTCCCCTCCCTGCTCAGACATGGCACATGTGAGCAGATAGTAAAACAGAAAAAGTGCAAAAAAAAAACTCTCTTCCGTTTTTGTTGGCAATCTTCTTGGTCTATTTGGGACCCCTTTCGTGTTTGGTTTCTCCTTGTCAATGCCAGTTTGGAACTCTATGCTGACACCCAAAAAAAACTCCATCGAATTAGACTTGGAAAATATTCGTGGGTGCCCCGTGTCCCTACCAAACTCTCCGTGATCCTCGCACTCGCGATTTGCTTCTTTGTTTTACCTTTGAGATCTCGCGCGGGCCTCAGAGTGTTCTGCAGAAAAATTTGGGGACCTCTTTTTTTCCATAGATCCAAGGTGGATCCTGAATCCATGCAACGACCCGTCTTCTTCCGTCAGTCCCGCTGCGCAGAGCCCCTTCCAACGTCTGTTGCAGCGCACGCTGCTGGAACTGAGCCTCAGACGGTAGATGACCAGGAAATGCAACTGACTGAAGTGTCAAGAGCCCAGATCAGTTGGATTAGTCCTTCATGTTTGCATGCTTCCCATACGAACTAGCTGGACCAAAGATCCTTTGTCATGTGTCCTTCGTACTGTCGGAATTGGATGGCCAGCTGAAAGAGCAGCAGCTGTCAAGCCAAGGGCTCCTGTGATGGCTTATACCTCTATCTATCTATATATCTATCTATCTACCTACCTACCTAGCTAGCTATCTATCTATCTATCTATCTGTGGTTCATGCCAAAAAGTTATTCCAGGTAAAGCTGTTTGGGGAACCAGCGGCTGGTTGACCAACAAATCGACCTGGTGACAGGATTTGCTTGTTGAAGCCCGCCTCAGACGCGGAAAGGTGGCTCTGGCTTGGCCACCTCAGCGGTCCGGTTCGAATGAGCGATTGTTTCGTGGTGCTTTCGTGGTGATGTGGTGGTCTCTGTTGACGCCATCGTGCATGTTCATGTGGTGTACGCCATCGTGCCCAGGTTGTGCCAGGCGGCCCAAAACCAGGGGGCGCGACGCCCTGTGCCTGCCGGCCAGATCAATTCAAAAGCGGAGTCCTTTATATAAATCAACCACAGCAAGTTTGCCAACTAAAGAGTTCACGCAAACCAAGACCAAAAGCTGCATCCGACGTTGTATCCTGCCTGGTTTTGCTGGTTCAGTTCCATCATCTGCATCAGCTGTGCGACCTGGAATCTCAACGAGAGCTATCTGTGCCATCTGTGCTATCTGTGCCAAGTCACCTGCCAGCCTGCGCAGGAGCTGTCTGGCTGTCCTTCCTTCCTCTCACACTCCTTCCTCCTTCCAGGCCCGGCCCCAACGCACGCCCGAGCACCCATCGTCACATCACCCCGCCAGGCACCACAGCCAGTCGTCGTCCGCTCGCGTCGTCCCCTGCGGCGTCGCTTCGGTCGGATGCGACCTGTGCTTCAGCTGCTTGTGCACGGGCATGACAGCTATCAAGCACGGCCGCCTGAGGGTCTCCGGGAGTCCGTTCCTAGTCTGGATGCCGAGGGTCTCCGGCCCCAAGGTGTTGGGATGAGGTCAGGTGGAGACGGAAAGATTGCATCAAGCTGCTTCAGGATGTGTTCGCACGTTGGTTGTGTTTATCCTTCATGCCATTGGAGGCAGGAAAAACGCACTGAGTTGCCGGCCATTTCCATATTTGAGACGGGCACGCACGAGCCGTAAGGCAAGTATGGACTTGGCCTTGGTCCACTCAGGTGCGTGCAGCGAGTGCTTGGAGCAAACATGTTGAGCTGAGGATGTTCTCAGGTTGATTTATGCAAGGCCTCCAAATGCTTGCAATCCTCACTTGGGGTAGAAATGCTCAAGTCAAGTGGACACATTTCTGGTGTCAAAAAGGCATCACCTTTCGGAGCCTGCCAAAAAACCCAGGTCACCGACCTCCGGTTCGGTGGTTCACAGGTTTCAACCGAAGGTCGACCCGTCAACCCGAGATCTTTCTCAGGGAAGGTGTGAAAGCTTCGGACCGCCGCGCTTCAACCCTCTCTTGGCCCGCCGGGCATGGTTGCAGGTGAGGTGTGGCTGGCACGGGTTTTGCGTGGCTGGCACATGCTGCTGCACAGTAACAGACTAGCCGCTAGTCTGTATATCTTGGGGCGCGGTCGCGCTCGGAATCCAAGTCAATACAGTGAATGTTGGCTCAACTACAAGGCTGTTCAGTATGACCAAGAAAAAAAAACACATCTTGGATGAAACCGGCTTGAACAGGACAATCGCGGGTTCTTGCGACAAAACACGATAGATTTTGCCCTGTCCTGTTTTCACCCTTGCACCATGCAAAGTTGTACCAACGGTTCCTATTCCTTGATAGGAAGGATCCTTTGCAAACCTATGGCCTCCTGGCTGACTATCTGCGTATGTAGAAACACCATCAGAGCAAGAAAAGAGGCCCTTTCCTCGACTGTTTCTGCATGCCCTTGAAGCACTCGCATCCAAGAGTTGCAGTGGCGTATCCATTCTGCAAGAGCCCCAGCAGCCAACCCCAACTCCGCGTTCTTCCAAAGGAGGAACCTGTTCGGAACCGCCTCGGAACCCACCCCCAGAGGCCGCCTCGGTCCCATTGGCATGTCAAACATCCTCGGCGCCGCTGTCTCGAGATCACCATAGGAAGAGAAAATGCATGAAGCGACTAGTTTCGGGGTTTTGTTGGGTTATATAGAAGTTACTAAATGTTGTTAGAGTCAGGTTCTTCGTGCTCTCCTGCCGCAAGCCCCTGGCCTCTCTTTCGCCTTGCACCCGAAATCCACATATCTTCACAGATGGGTCCCCGACATGTTTGGATAGAATCTCGGCAACATGTCTGCGGAACTCTGGCAGACCTCCCCAATCCACAGCGCAAATGTCGAATGAACTCGGGATCCGCCACACTTCCGCTGGATGTCGAAAACCCGTCGATGGGTGGGGCGAAAGCAAGAGGTTCGAGATTGTCAATGGACTCAGGGGACCCGTGAGAAATGAAATTACAGTAGGTGCAAACCAGATGATGCAGAAAAAACCTCATAAGATGTGGAGCGATAGGATCAAGCCAATGAATAGTATATACCCTCCCTAGAATCTCGAGTCAGAAGGAGTTACTCCTCACCAGAAGTCACCGAATTCATTACTGTCCAGTCGCACATTTCGTTGTTCATCACATTGTCGGTCCATGTATTTCTTCTGTCGCAAGAGTGTCTTCACACCCGCCTTGTCGCCCTCGTCGCGCCAAGCAAGGAACAGGTGCTTAACTTCGGTAGGGCGACTTGTTGGAAGCAAAACGCTGCGGTGGATAAGGAGGTGCCAGGTGGCTCATGTGTTACACTGCAGTGTCCCGAGGCTTGCCCTCTTTGGACGTATGAATCTATGGATAATTACAGAATTTATTGATTCTTACTCAGACCACAAGAACTTTGCAAGCACACATTCCCCAAAGCCATCAAACTATTATATCATTATATATCATGAAATGCCTGGTCTTTCCAGCCAGACATGGTCCACCATTAGATCAAAAATGTCTTGCTTTCAGAGGCGCTTGGAACATCGCCTTCAAAAAGTCATCCAACCTCATCAATCTCAAAGCATTGATTCCTCTTTGCTTTGAAGGGAACAACACACCAACTCACCATGCCCGTCCCCAAATGACGCCATCGGCACCCATCCCACGCCCTTTGGTTCCATCGAATTCGGGTCGTACCCGGCGCTCGAGTGAGGATGGGGTCCTCGCTGGATCTCCTGTCCAGTCTGGCGCCACACGCGCTCAGGCCCAGTGCACTGGCTGAGCGTGCGAAGGACAGGACACTGGAAGAAGTTGGGAGGCGGATGTCCAGATGATTTTATATCGTTCATTCCCTTGGCACGAAAAAAGGTCGGAACGCTCCTGGAGCGATCCGGACGTCAGTCAGACATCTGTGGTCGATGACATGGCCAACGCTACTGTGAATTAAGTGCAGGAGGCGCGTGCCGTGATTTCATGTAACCTTTTCTGGCTTGGTCAAACAAATCTTGGACTTTGGTTCCCACATTGATGGTGATTTTCATGTCCCAGAAGAATTTGAGAATAAGGCTGGGCCGTGATTTGGCCAGCCAAAATACTTCAGCTCAAGACTAATGCCAAGCCTCAGTACTCAGCAAGGTCAGCATCGCGTCCTGCTTTCCACGCCGCAAATCGCAGGAGGTTCTTATATGCCTGCACGCACGAATGAGCCGAGTAACTGTTTTAGGATTCTGTGAAGAGAATCTTCCCACCATTGCGAGGAACTTTGCTGGACTGTCAGAAACGCCCAGGGAATCCTGCATACATGATGACACCGGAAAAAACCAAGCGTGCCCCCTTTGTTGCTCGGGCGCGAGGGCCCGTGTCTTGGCGCATGACATCGGTGGCGATCACACCACCGGCGACTGCCTTCAACCAAGCGCAAAGCCAACGGACAAAATACATTAAATCCGCTTCATCAAGCACCTTCTCTCTGGCCTGTCTCACACGGAGAACCTGAACTGGTACTCCGCTAGCAAAGGCTTCAAAACGCAGGAAACAATACATGCCCCTTTGTTGCCACGATCCATGGCGATCACGCAACTGCCGAATGACCTGTCTGCTGCCTGGTGAGACTGAATCTCCACGCTCGTTTCATCCTTGTTTCACTATATTGTGCTGAACGCTGGATGTGTCGTAGTCTGACGCACTTTGCTGGTATGTCGGACCATCAAAAAACCTTGGGGCAGGCATCATAGTTTGGATTCAATCTACATGATCAGGCAATGACCGTTCAGCAGCATTCCCAACACCAGTCTCCATTCCCGACTCTGGAAATTCTGCATTCGGCTGCATTCGCCTCATCATTTGGACGACATGGCTTCGTCGCTTGGACGACAACAACCGGAGCTCCCAACCGGAGCGGCGACTCAGCGGGAGCAGCAGCCCATCCGTCCCGCCCGCCTCCCGATCCACGGTCCGTCTCCGCGGCGCCTCCTGGGAACATCTGGCCCAACGGCCTATGGGCCAAGCTGGCCTGTGGGTCATCAAGCCTAGAAGATGCCACAACTATCTATTGGCTGATGTTACGATGTTGGGGTCAATCCATTTGTCCCGGATAAATCCTCAAGATCAAAGAAACCAGGAAACCAATGTCGAAAGATACTGTCGAAAGAAACGAGAAAGTCTCATGGAAAAGAAGTAAATGAGGTGTGTCTCTCATCTCAGGATCCTCGCACGCACGGTTCAAGGATCCTCGCGGCTGACGACACGATTCTACCTACACGGCGAGTCCGCTTGTCACCCAAGTGTCCAGATCTGAATTGAGCTGAGGGGAACCCCCTGACCCAGGTTCTTCTGTTGCAACTGCCTGGTGTGTTTCCATAACTGTTCCTGGAATGTTCCAGGAGCAACCAGTGTCTAAAGAACTATGCATCAAACCAGCACCAAGGGTCATAGCCTCGGTGGTGACACCCAACCGGAAAGAACACCAGTGGAATATCGAGGGAAACCGTGACCACGAAAAGCCCCAGAAAAGTCCCAGTCGATGTCAAGAAAGTTGGACATGCACCATCTAAGCTATGTCCATTTCATTGACCCTGGATAGCCTGTTTAAGGGTGGCTCTGATCCTCTTCGTGCACTGTAGGGTGATTCATTCCCCAAGCTCATCCATAAAAGCTCCCCCCGAAACACCCCAGAACACCTCGCCTCCCAGCCCTTTCGAGTGGGCAGCAACTTGAAGCCTTCGCTGTGTGCGTGCGCCAGGTCCATGGCTGTGAGCTGGTTCCGCTCCGCTCGCTCCTGCTGGGCTGAAGTCGGGGGTCCAAAAAGAAGAGGAACCCTAGTAGCTTCTTGTTACTAGTAGTAATGCACGTGTTACTAGCAGTATGCACTAAGAAGATTTCAATAAAATAGTGGACTTCGGCCTCCTCACGGGCCTCACGATCATCATGCAACATATCAAATCAGATCCCGGCTGAACTAGGCGCCTGTCATGGTGCTCTTGAAAACGGGAGCGGCACCGGGGAGCCAGTCGGCTGTCGGTTGTCGCACATCACTCCCACTCCACCCGCTTCGCCTGACGTGCCAAGGCCTCCAAACGTTGCTGCTCCTCCGCCCGCTGCCGCTCGTCCAGGTCCCTCTGTCGCCTTTCCGGTGACTTGCCTCGGGCGAAGGGGGGAGGGGTTCTTCAATCGAACATGTCGAGCAACCTCACTGACCTCAGATTGTTAGGCATGTTGCAATGTGGTTCTTTCTTCGTCAGGGCCAGGGGTTTGCCTGATTCGCCCACGATTAGCTTCAAAAGGAGGAGTGCAGGTCTCAGCTCCAAGACTGAGAGAACTCAGTAGTATATGTATAAACGGTAACAGACGCAGCTCTTCAGTGAAAAAAAGGTTCACTTTAACCATTCATGTCAGGCTCCAGTCACTTGGCCAACGTCCTGAAAAAGAGAACTGAAACGAATACTAGCGACCTCCACAGCCACGGCAAAAGTCCTCCTTGAGCAGATTTGCACGTGTGCAACTGCAAATCCATTGGCCCTTCAAAGGCACCTGCATGTAGCAGTCCTCGCACGCAACGAAGCTTGGAAGGCGTGCACACAAGAATATGGTCCCCAGACCCCCCAGCATCCCATTGGTCTCTCTGCTTTTGCCTCATCTCCCCTGTTCATCCACACGTGACAAAGTTGAACAAAACCTCAAGGATTATAAATGTATTTGTACACAGTCTTTGACTCGCAGGGTAGATGTATCACCCTCCCGTCCACTCTCAATCTGTCGGCACAGGCTCCCCCACTTCGATCCTTTTCCCCACTTCGATGGGATGGGTGAGTTGGTGGGCAAGTCAGTGGGATCCATCATCCCAAGTAACCGTTGAACATCAACATCTCTGAAGACGCGGACAAAACCGCTCCTGCCGGAAGTCTGCTGAGGTGACTTCGGGCCGCGGCCACCTGTCTCTGACCAGGCGCATGGAAAAACACAGATGAAACAGACCACATGCAACACGGATGTTCCAGTGTTTTCCAGTGTCCATGCCCAACAAAAGTCGGAACCGGGCCTGCCGGGTCTGCGAAAATCCCAGATCATTCCACAAGTCAAATCGATCGGGTGTGCCGAAGCCATTCCGGAAATCGATTGTCGTCGAAAAAAGTGGTAAGAATAAAGCTCCACATGGATCACAGGCCTATTGATCGTTTAGCGCCAAGGTGGTCCCGGACGTTTACATGCCGAATAGCGAACACAGCTTGGCTGAATTGAGAAAACGGTACAGCAAGTCGTGCTTTTCATCATCTGATGTTTCACTCATCCAACCCCCAAGTTTTAGAACGCGGCAAGGCTCACTTGTCCACTTGGCACCACAATTCCATTTGCTGGGCTCTAGGCTCTACGCATTTCATCAAATAAACAGTTGTATAGATATAGGTTGAAAAGGATCGAGTCAAGCAGTCAAGCAGTCGTCCCCAAAAAGAATTAGACCCTTCGCACACAAAATACACCAAACAAACAAAAGGCTGTTTGCCTCACGCTCAAGCACTCTAGATCCCATTGAACTCAAAAGCAGTGCAAAAATGGCTTCAACTTGGTCTTCCGCAATGCAGCCTCAACCCCTCACAGCAAGGAAATTGCAGCTACCTAGGCCCAACCCGCAGGATCATGGCCTCAAACACCTTTCATGGCCTTCTCCATCTCCTTTGCCCATCAAAGCCAAAGGGACAGACCCTTTTGAAGTCGGCGCTACGCCCCCCCCCCCGGGCCGTCTACGCCGCTGTCGCCCGCGCACCTGGGGGCCCGCGGATCTTCCAGCAGGTCCGCCGGAAGGGCGCATTGTGCCCGGCGCCAATCTCCTTTGGCACTTGGCTAAGTGGCACGCGCTGGCACAGTGGAAGAAAGTTCATCTCATGTTGAAGAAAGCATCCCTGAACTAGAGATAGAAGCTGTGACTGTGCCTGAAAATTCCAGCCCCCCCGGCCTTCTCACATAAACTAGACAACCCGGAGAACAAGCAATGGTCACTTGTGAGCGCATGATCCTTACATCATTGCAGTAGATCAAGCATTCCTTCCAGCTTGTAGGCTCAATCACCCAAAGTTTGCCTGTGAAAAGAATATGTTTTTGATCCGGGTTTTTTTCTCTGCCATTTACTTGACATACCTAGGTCTGGCAAGTCGGTCAAAAGTAGACCCCAATCATGGGGGAGATAGGCTTGCAAGAACCGACGAAACCAGCAAGCTTTGGACTCAAGTGCAGCTCGCCAAGATGAAACGCAACGCAACTGGTAGATTGGTCACAACCAACCCGGACGAACGCTTTGGGAATTGATCTGGAGGTTCCCCCAGCATGGTGTGCTGTTCGCCGTATGAAAAAGTCTAAACTGCCTTCAGCTTTCTCAACAGAACACCGGTTCCAAGCTGATATCACTGATATCTACTGAGGGCTGCCTTTTGCATTCTCAATGATCGTGCTAGGCTGCCAAGAAAATCACCCGCAAACCATGTGTCACTGTCACTGTCCGCCCCAAAACGCAGAGTCGTGCTTCAGCCCCCCCCCCCGACCGCAGCAACGCCCATCTCCAAGGCTCCGCTGGAGCAGCATGGCTTGGGTTCCAGCGGCGCTTGGGGTCGATGCACCGGGCACGAACGCCGCCAGAACACCATCGCGGCCACGACCGCACCACGGGAAGGAAGCGCCGAAGGAAGAGCTCGGGAACACCGCTTTGGGGTTCACTTCCTTTAGATCCAGAAGAAATGCCAGCGCTTGGTCACTCCTACTTACGGTTCGTGGCCAAGCTCCCCAACTGCCCAAGGGGTCGGGTTGGAGAAGTAGACGACCAGCGGTTGTAAAGATCCCCTATGACTAAGGTCCTCCATGACTCTCAGCACTTAGGACGTCGGAGTACGAGGGCCCTAGGACAAGTCTTGGAGAGAGTTGCTCTCCCGGTGTCTCTCCAACGACCTGTGTTTGCAGGAAAACGTCGGCCTCATAAAGCTTGTCGGCCGTTCACCTTTTCGTTTGAGGGGGTCGGAAAAAGAAGGACTTTTAATTGCGAAACTCTGGGCCCTTCATTGCGAAAGTGCGGGTTTCCAATTGCAAAACTTTGGGCTCCCAATTGCAAAACTTGCCCTTTGGACTGAACATGTGGAGGCCCCATAATATGTTGACAGTGGCCCAAAAAATGGTGTATTTTTCCTGTAAATACTGGCTGTTCTTGGCTGTGGCAAGAGGGCTAAGATTTCCACAGTAATTACTCCAGTTACTCCCATGACCTTGCAAGTCAACAAGATCACCATGCTTGCTTGAAGAAAAACGAATTGAGCTGTGCTGGGGGTGCCATGGTTGCTTTCCTTATTCAAAGTCAACGAAATGAGGCCGGACGATGGTTCCCGTTCGCGCGTGTCTTTCGCACCATGAGGACGGTGGAGCCAACTTGTAGAGGTGTTTGCTCGAAAACACCCACGGAGGTGCTTTTGGCTATTTGTCAACAAACACAGCCGCATGATTTGGTCATTCTGCAGTGTTTTAAATCGAAGACGTTCAGCTTTTGCTTCGTCACGATTCGCGCGGTCGAGGGACTCCAGGGACTCCAGCAGAAGCGCTCGAGGTCTTGAAGACTGAGGCGGCGAAGGTTGTGGACGCAGGGCCAGAGTGGAAATGGCGTCGCAGAGTTTGGTCCAGAAGGAAGGGGTCTGTCAGAAGAACTGTCCAGCTTGCGCAGTTCTTTGGGTTACTTGCCTTCGACCTCAAAGATGCTCATGTGGTACCTGTGAGTCTTCTTCCACTTCCAGCCCCTGTCCCATGCATATTTACACCATTAAGATCCATGTATTCACTATTTAACCATGTTATCAAAATCGTTGTTTCGCCATCAGAGAGTACACTTCATGACATATCTCGTGCAACGTGCTCGCCTTGTTGCGCCGATGCAATAGTCGTGTGGCATGCGAGGGACAAACACATGAACAAAGGGTGCTAAAGAGTGTTTGTCGCCAACATGGTGACACAAGAAGCAGACCCTGCAATTGAGGGAATCATCAACCAAAGGAGGGTGCTTTCCACCAAACCATGCGTCCATCGCAGCAAATATCTGGGTGCCTCACAGCTTTTAGCAGATTAATGCGAGGTTCGATTTTGGCCCACACCCATGTTTTGTCCAAAACCTACGGACCTGCCAACTGTCTTCAAGTTCCCAGTCTATATGGGCCGTAGATGTACGGGATGATTGATCCGCTGACTGTGCTTCTACAAAAGCGCTATGTTGCCTATCATGTGCGCAATCGTGTTACGCGACATGTTCAAATTCGAAAAACAAAATGACATTTAAAAATATCCTCAAAAAAAAACAGTCAATCCCCTCAGGGTTCAGTCTTACAAACAGATATATATATATATCAAATATCCACCTTACAAATATCAGTCTTACAAATGCATAAATGAATGCGTTGTCTTAAAGCAGCCCTACGTTGGAGAATTGTTCAAATCCAACCGACCATTTCACTGTTCTGCAGCTTTTTTGGAGAACACCGCCTGTGACCGCACTTTTTGAGATCACGCCGGTTACAGTGGCATGTCCTCGAGGAGAACAGGAGGTGCTGAGTGCAATGGCTTCACCTCTAAACTAACACGAGTTGATGTATCACGCAGTCCTTCATGTGTCCCTTTCCCGACCGGTTATCACGCAGTCCTCCATGTGTACTTCTCCCGACCGGCTTGGCAGGTTACCCCATTTGGGATTCAGAGCCAGAAACGTTTCTCCCATGTAGACTTGGGATGGCATCTTGGTGCGAAAGTATGCTGGCAGCATGTATCATATCTGTCAGAAGCCAGAAGTCCTTGCCCGGCTTGCTTCGTTTAGTCTGAGGAGAGGAAACAACTGGACCATCCTCGTTCCTGCGCTCGTTCCTGAGCTCCCCATGTGACTTCTGTAACTGTATGTTCAAGTCTTTGTTTCAAGTCCGTCATTTCGTGGTTCGTGGACACCGTGCATCGACCGAAAAATCTGGAATGTTGATCCAAAAGACAGCAAGTAAGCTACCTGAACCTACCTTCCACCTGCACACGGTCCAAAAGTATCCAAAAATCATCCCAGCACCTCCCAAACGCGAACTCCTCGGGCAAGAGTCAGGAGGGGGGGCCCCGCAAGTTTGGGCTCACGTCGTATTTTCCCCCGAGTTTCGGGAGTCTGACTTTGCCACTCGGCCATGCGGCGTGAAAAGCCAACGCGATCGTCAACACTCTACACCTAGATGGGGGCGTCCGATGTTCATCCGGTGCGATGAAGAAACTCCACACATTTGATGGGTGTTTGAGGCCTCAATTGAAAGAAGACACCGGTTTTTTTGCGATGTGTTTGGGCCCTTCTACGAAGTCGACGGACTCTCTTTGTTTCGTCTCCACCGAAGTAAAGCAACCACCACTCTGAAAAATGGTCTGATGACTCCCAGGGCCGAGTGCTTGATATTCCCGGCGAATGCATCACTGGCCGCCGACTGGCAAAGTCACCACGCAGCCCCCCAACGGCCCGTTTTTGGTCACGAAGGACTTTGCAGAGACGGTTTGACCTCAAGGATAGTCAGTGAATCCCCTTTCAAAATGTATTGGACATCTGTTTGATCTATTTGGGGACCAGTGGCCCAAACAGGTGTTTCTATGTTTTTAACTCATACAGAGACTGTTGGAGTTGCAACATGTGGGAACTCGCCCATTGGCTTCTTCTGCTCCGTCATCGCCACAAACTCCTCCCTCAAAGGAGCCGCAGCACAACTGCTGGCCAGGGGGTTGGGAAGATCAGAATTGAGCAGCTGGCCAGAGACGCAACGTCCTTGGGTGGACTCTCACAACCCGCTGCACTTCTTCCACTTGCCCTGTAATAGGAGTTGAGGCGTATCGTCTCAACATGTTAAGGTAACACAGTAGGATGTCATAAATGCTACGCAGGCAAGGCAAGTGAATGTTACCTTGCTTGAGTTGAGGAGCCGATCCTTGGGCTTTTTGGTATTCTACACCATCAAGGCCTCTTTTTGATGGAGCAGTGTACTTAGTAAACCTCCACTCTGGGTCAAGTGGTCCCTTCACACCAGTCTGGCTGATCCCTACCTGATGCGTGAATCATCTGGCACCTGCCGCACAAGTCTCGAACAAAGGAATCCCTAGGCCCACAACAAAAGTGTCGGGCGCTACAAAACACCAGCTGTGCTTCTGGCAGGCTAACCTCAGCGTCCGAAGAAGACACTGAACAAACCAAGCACTCCCCATGACATGTGGGATCAAAAGCCTTTCAAAAGATGCCCTCGTTGCAAATCACTGCACTACGAGTACTGCACTTGGAGCCGCACCATCTAGAGTGTGGACTTTGCCGCACACCGACCTGCTCAACCGAACGGACGCCTTCACGCCTGGACCGAAGCCAGCGAAGCCCGACGGTTCCCGGCGTTTCACCCACTCCGGCCTGGCGACGCCGATGCTTGGGGGCCCTCATGGCTCACCTTGGAGTCTCGGTGCAAACCAATGGCAGGGGTTGGATCGGGAACACGGCGAGGGTCCCAGTGTTTGACATTGGGAGTCTTCTTGCCTGTTGGGTCAACTCTCAGATTCTCTCTCCCAGTGGCGATCTGGTTCCACTTCAATGTGAGTGACGACTGCAACAGCTGCAACAGGCGCAACGGTCGTACATCGACCATCATCGACCGATCGACCCAGTCGGCGATGTGGGGCCACGCCCCGCCCTCTTCTCGGAAGAACCGCCCTGACCGTCACGGTCGAGACGGTGATCCTCACCACATTCACCTTTCCATTCGAGACAGCCTTGAAAGACCCGTAGAAAAGACTGGTGGACCTGCGGTGGTAGAACCAAATCCTGTGTAAATCCATAGGCGTTATACAGTAAAAAGAAACCCTGTGCCTTTCCCCTGGTCAGACACCTAAACTCCATCAAGCTAAAACCGGAGATGAGCATCAAGTTGAACATCTGGTGCCGCAAAGGTTGAGACCTCGCCCCCCTCAACAGGTCACGCGTCCGCACTGGTCATGTGAACCTTGCCGCTCTACATCATGTGACACGGGCGGGCGCACGCGGGCGCACCGCGCGGCGGATAAAGAATGGGCTCGAAAGCGTGTAGGGCTTGCACCCAGGCTTAAGAAGGCTGCATCCAAGTCGGTGCCGCGTGACGCCTAGACACGCAGTGGTTCTGCCGCTGCAGACAGCGTGCTGAGGACCAGCAGTGGGTCTAAGAGACGGTGTACGACTGATCAAAAACGCGCCAATTGCGAGCTTTGATCTTGAAAGACCACAAGACAAGATCTCGGCTGCAGGGTGTTTGTCTCTTTGCAATAGAAAATCCAAATCCCACTCTGTTCTTCTCAATGTCTGCCATCTGAAACCCACCGCAAAAGAACCGCGGCCTGCTTCACGGCCCGGTAGACATACATGCCGGCCACCGGAACGCTGAAACTCACCACAAAGACCTGAAAAGCGGACCGGACAGCTCAGCTCAAGTGGAGCTGAAGGTCTCTGAAATACCCTGAAAACTAAGATAAACCCTGAAAACCACTGGCGCAGCTAGAGGAAAACAGTCTTTGAGGGTGCCATTCGACCGGTCGAATCCATGTGAGTTTTCGGGAGTCTATGTGTCTTACCGCCCCACGGGACCGCTGCACACGCGCGGGAACGGAGGCCGGGAACGGAGGCCGGGGGGACGGAGCTTGTCTTCAAAATCAGGTTTGAGTTCTTATGCCGGGTGGGGGAATAATCCAAAACATGTCATTGTTGTTGAAGCGCCCACCATACAAGTGTGGCTCAGGTGCGTTCATTGCAATGTTGCCTAGTGCATCGCTTTGCGTGGGTGGGATTTAGCACGGCAAAAGCATGGATGAAGAGCTGCAAAAAGCCATGCAATTGCCAAATGTCCATGTGTACCGAACCAGCTTGTCGGGTTCATCCCATGGATCAACCACTTGATGCTGAACGTTGCTGAACAAAAAAACTTGCTTTCTTGATTGATTTTCTGTCCCAAAAAGCCAGCTGAAATACCAAGGAAGGCATGCAACTTGAACGACACCCCAGTGATGTGGGATGTGGAGGGCTCGATGCAAGGTACCATACTTCCATTGCCCATTGCTTCTTCATCCATCGGGATCCATGGGGAGACTGTCCGATCCCCTCTGGGAATCCACCTATCCACCGCCACAAGTTAGGCCCATCTACGGGCCCCATCCTTCTCACCATTCCTTCTCACCTACCGAAAGGCGAGGGCATCTCGACCTCCAGCCCGGGTGCCGCGCCGACCGAGGCTCGGCATCCCCACCAGCATCGTTCGGCTGAGCTCCAGCATGCCTTTGGAATTGGGCGCGGCCTGAAGGTTGGACGGTCTGAGCTCCGGATGGGGTGAAAATGGGGATGTCCTAGTTCTTTTTTCTGCATCTTGAGGCCGAGGTACCATGCAGGATCACAGCCAGCAGCAAAACGGGAGAGCACTGAGCATCAACTAATCCAGGTGATATTTGTGAATGGAAGCAAACTCACAATCAGGGGATTTCCCGAAGTTACGAGCGATCGCGAAACGGACAAGGAAGAACCAGATAGGGAATGGGGATGTCCTAGTTGAAGGGAGTGGGAAGCTCTGGCGGCGCGAGGAAGAGTGAGGAACTGTTGGACATCTATGAAAGGATTGCAGAATAGGATCTCTGTCAACGAAGCAGGGTGTGTTTTGCCGAACATACGACAATAGTGGAAATGGACGCCCAAAAGAGACGGAACGCGAGACTAAAAGTAGTCTGAGATCTGTTCGGAACCCCTGTTTCCAGAGCAATTGAATCACAAGCAATCTTGCCCTCATCATCAGCAGAAGAGATGCACGGGTCTTCAATCTTCCAGCTGAAACCTAGGCAAGTTGTATGGTTATATAGATCACCGAGATCTGCAGAAACATGGGCATGGAGAGCCCAATCCACAGAGGCCAACTCACTTAAATAGGGAGATCCCCACCCTCAGATCCATTTAGTTCACACCTGAATCATCAGGCACCTTTGTTACATTAAGTGACCTGGTCTTTGAACACTCTTTCTGCTACGTACTCTCCGATCAGCTGGTTTGCCATGCAAAGAAATGTCCTGAACAAACAATCGAAGGTATCAAACGGAAAAGGCAATCTGGGAATATAGCTGTGGTGAGTGCGCAACATCCATCAACCTTAGAGATCAATCCTGTCAGCCCCATTCCAAGAAAAACATCGGGGAGAAAACAGTGTCCATGGCAAATGCAGGATCTGTGGCTACATAAGTATATGTAGTACATACATTCATCTTTTGAAAAAGGAAGAGGATGCTACGGTCAAAACCTTGCATCAACGTTTTGAGACAGGCTGCCTGTAAGATAAATCTTCACATGGCCAGAATCCCTGCTTTCAGTGTAACCTCTCCCTGCTGCTTTCGTCCCAAACCGCCTGAAAGATTGTCTGCTCGGACAAAGATTTTCGGCACCATTCCCGAAGAACCTGAGTCCCGGTCCTCCGCCTTTTCGGCCAGCGCGGTGGGAAGCGCTGCGCTGCGGGCGCTGTGGGCGCTGTGGCTGCGCGGGCTGCGCTTCTCGTTCATCTGGAAGCGATGAAACGCTGCCTGGGCGCGGCGCGTGGCTCGCAGGACGAGGCGGGGCCGAACGGGGAGATCTTGCCTTCGTTCGCCTTCCAGACCGCTTGGATGAGCTGGATGAAGAAAAGCGAACGGTGAACAGCATGCATTGAACAGCATTCTTTCAAAGGGTAAGGAATGATCAAGAACAACATGCGCAATGTTTCGACAGTGATCATTGTTTTTTGCAGCTGATTCCAGGATGAACAAAGATTTCACCCCAACCCAATGTGAATTCTGCTACAGTATTTTCTGCTCAAAGCTCCATCCACAGTTCCCGCTTCTCCCTTGCCTTCATCTCGCCGTCGAAGACCCTGTCCCATTCTGCTTGCTCCTCAACCACAGCGCGACGGACCAAAGAATGTCGACCAAAAACACTCTCAGGATTGCCTCAACTTTGGGGTTGTCCCAAAATCAAGGAACTCTCATCTACTTTCCTGCGCTTTCGGAAGACTGGGGCACAAAGACCTCTACATACGGTATGTTTGCCTATCAAGAGCCTTGAGACCATGTGTCATACAATACGAGCTAGGCCGATTTATGTCTGCTCTAAAGACTTTGACTTTGAAATGCGCGGGTCTGTAAAGGTAGGCTTTCCATGGGTTTCCAGTTGTGTGCTGAAGACGACAAAATCTCCACTATATCATAAGACCTTAGGCCTTGGATGACTAATGAACAGGTGATCCAACAAAAGCTCCACTCTCTGAACAAACAGGACAATTTGAATTATCTGTCTCAAGCGTGAATATTCCCATTTGCACCGGTCACAGCACATGTCTCTGCAGGTTTGCACCCCACCTCAGCAGGGAGAGCTTCGACCAGGGTGCCCATGCGCCCTCTCCAAGCCTCAGAAAGGCTCGGGTCTCCCCCTAAAAGGCCAAGAACTGCAAGGCAAAACAAAGGTGGAATCGTGCTTCTCTGATGTCACAAGTGAGAAAACCACGGACAAAATCACCCTCCCCATGGTTTCCACATCATCTTTTTCCCCAAACAGTTTACTGTTAGGGGTTCTCAATGCTTTAAAGAATGGTCGCCTTGGTGCTGGATGGTCTGGTCGGGTTCCCGGCCGGCTTGTCTCCCACTTCCTTTCATTTGTCTCCCAGTTCTTTTCATTTGTCTCCCAAGCTCGGTGCTTGTGGTCGGGTTCCCGGTCTTGTCTCCCACTTCCTTTCATTTGTCTCCCAGTTCTTTTCTTTTGTCTCCCAG